>JBBBDQ010000999.1:365000-602500 GCA_037127315.1 Ascarosepion bandense
TAGCAGTTACATGTAACTAAATTAACAATGAAAGGATGGGACCTAAATGCCAATCTAGTAGCACAAGTACTTTGCTAGGAGGGAAATGGTAACTGCTTAGCCAAATTTTTAAAAAATTTGACCAAATGGAAGAATAAGATAATTATTGCAAGTGTTAGTGAAGGAGTGCCTGAAAATGGGCATGAAAAATCAGTATGAATCCTGTACAAACATAGTTTTCCTTAGGGTGGATGGTGGCTTGAGATATCATATTTGCAGATCTGCATTTACTCTCAACCAGATAGTTATCTCTAGATCTACAATTACCGGGGGGGTATATAATCCTATTTTCTATATTGGATTCACTACACTTCAAGATTTGGTCATTGTGGAAGCTAATGTTATACATATTATTAGTACACAAAATAACTAATCTTAATCGTTTTTCTACTGAATATTTTACTCAGGGGGTTGTCTTTATGAACATTTATACTTATTAATTTAATAAAGATCTGACCTATGTTAAGAGTTGATAGTCTCCAGAACGAAGGATTGAACCATATAATTTCCCTTTTCCTACGTTGATTCAGAATTACTAGTGGATGTTAAATAAGTTAATTCATCTTTATATACGCTACTTCTAGAGTGCCCTATCATGTAGATTTTTGTTATCCCTAAGATTCTAAGGCTAGAGGATAATCGGTTAATTCTAATATTAACTGTCTTTGATATTTGTTTTATAATGGCGTTAGGATGATTGGAATTAATATTGATATAGACAGGGATTTCATCGTTCATATGGTACGGTTTAAAGGAACTATTAGTATCAAGGTTGAGCGTAATGTCTAGGTAATTCACAATCTTTAAGTTGGAAGCAATTTCTATTTTAAATCCTAGCATACTGAAGGTCTTAATGATTTTCTTCTGGATTTTCATAATCAAAGGGTCATTACATAAGTCCATCATCTCGGTACAGACCTACCAGTTTAGGATTCACAATTTTACTAAGGATATAGATGCCTATTAAATCGGTAACCTGAGCTGAATCAAGTGTTCCCATGGGAACGTCAAATTTACTTTTGTGACTTTTAGTCCTGGTAGAATCGTTAAGGGAAAGAAGGGATTTTCTCGCTGCTAAAATAATATTAGTGTCTTCTTGTGTGATCTCTACATACAGTTTACAAGGAGATCTCTCGATAAATAGGGATAGAAGTCGATAATATCAAATTTAAGAAATGTGGTTCTAGTTTTGCCTGCAATTCTGTTAAACCAATGGATAGTGTCGGCCGAATCCTTCCAAGGATGAAGTGTGTGCTGGAGCGTAGCGGTTATGTGTGTGTGTGTGTGTGTGTGTGTGTGTGTGTGTGTGTGTGTGTTTCGTTTAAAACGACCTACAAAGATTTTTATTTTTTGATTTAATTTTTCCAGTATTCTTACGTGTTTCCTTTTTGGAGATAGGAAGTGTAAAAATGTTCCATAATTTTCAATTTCCAATCGTTTTCAGCCACTTCACTGGCCATTTTCAAGGTTGTTATTTTTAAGTTGTTGTTATTATGTTCTCATGTTAGACTATAATGTAATTTTTGTGTTTTTTTTTTTGTTTTTTTTTTTTGTAATTTTGAAAAGGAGAGTTATCAAGTGATGCGTGTGGCTGGGCATCGCATGAGTGTATCTTTGAAAGAAACTTTAAAAATTCCATTTCCACTGTTGAATAATGTGAGGTTGATAGCAGGAGAAAAATGTTTGATATATAGTGCCTCTCTTATAGTGAGTTGCTTTTGATATTATGATTTAATTTGTATATTTGTACTTATAATCAAAATTTTTCTTATGGGTTCTTGTAAATTATGGGTAAATGATTTTTCTTATTATTGCAGTATTATTATTAGATAGGTGGCATGTAAGGCGTCATCTCAAAGAAGTGGTAGTATGGCCAAAATAGGTAACTGATTTATGACAATAAATACAATCTTGTACAGGGCATTGAAATTCATACACTATATTAGTCATTGCTAATTTAGATTTGATGAGCTTATTTTGATTAAAAACAAAAAAAAAATTTTTCAGTCCTCTATTTTCTATAATATATTATAAATTTTAAATGTTTTTGAGGAATTAATAAATTTTGTATCGCAAATTTGCCCTGTTTATCATTATTGTGCACTAGCAGTATAGCCCGGCGTTGCTCGGGTGTAATGAAAGCTTTAAAACTAATCCATGGTCCTGGAGCTCAGACTCAGCCTAAAGAATATTTGTGTGAAGTTTGGTGAGAATCGGATAAAAATTGTGGATTTGTATAAAGGACATACAGACAGATAAACAGACACACACACAAACATCTTGCCATTCATAAATATATATTATCGATTTTCTGCACTATTGTAAGAACTGCAACCTTGAAACTTCTGAATATCGTTTCTTATGTCGTTGTCTATGAGTGTATCAAATTTGATTAAAATCGGACCACTCCTTCTATAACCCGATATTTTCGATTATCGATTTTCGATATATCGGGGGTACCTCGACACAAAACCTAGCTAAGAACACTCGCAGACGCTTATAGTACAACTGTGTAAATTTTCAAGAAAACTGGTTCAGCCGTTTCGGAGCCTATAGGTAACGGACGCACACAGACACAGAGAGAGAGAGAGAGAGAGAGAGAGACACAAACACAGACAAAGTTCCATTTATAAATAAGTTTAGATTTGCTTACAATGAAATATGTTGATGTTTTTGTGTGTTAGTTTTAATACTAGTGTCATATCCTTTTTTTTTTTTTTTGTAAGAATAATTTTATTTGTTTACCAATGATATAGTTGGGAAAATTATTGTCGACTAATGCTTGTTTTATGTGTCTTAGTACGCTCAAAAATATTCTTTGGGAGGAGGACTTTTGATGTGTTCTATTTAATTATTGATGTTAATGTAAAAATAAATACCAACGAATTTATATCTTATCTGTATAAAAAGAACACTACTCGTCTTTTTAACTAATAGCCAATTCCCCCAAAGATATAAAATAGCGGTAATAAAGAACTGCTTAAATAGAGCCCATCAAAATTCATCCCTCTCAAACAATATTGAAGCACCTCGCTATAAGAGAGCCATTATATATCAAACAATTTTCATCTACAATCAACCTTGCATTATTAAACAGTGGAAATATATTATTGAAAGTTATTTAAAAAATAGTCAGAGGCTCACCCGATACCCAGCCGATCGAAGCAAGTGATAGCTTTAAAAAACTTTCCTTTTCAAAAAGACAAAAAACAAAAACAAAACAAAAATTACATTAAAGTCAAACATGAGGACCTAATAACACCGGAAAAATAACATCCTTGAAAATGGTCGGTAAATTATGAAACATTTTTAAACTCCATGTCTCCAGCAAAAAGGAAACATGCAAAAATACTGGAAAATTCCTGCATGCTGGAAATTCTCCTCAGTCGTTCCTGTCTTTAAGAACTGTGGTGAACCCTCGGACCCATCCAACTATCGCCCGATCAGTCTTCTACCAATATTCGGGAAAGTGTTCGAGGCTATAATAAATGCTGAAATAGTTCATCATCTCACCGCCCACAAACTGTTCTCCGACAGGCAATATGGATTCCGATTTGACAGGTCCACAGCCGACCTGCTAACTACTGTAACGGAGTACATGCTACAGGCCCTTGATGAGTCTGACGAGGCTCGCGCGGTTGCTCTGGATATCTCCAAGGCTTTCGACAGGGTTTGGCACCCTGGCCTCCTATGCAAACTACGCGGTTATGGTATTACCGGTCGCCTGCTTGACCTAATCCAATCTTTCTTAAATAACCGCAAAATGAAGGTCGTTCTGAATGGGCGTGCCTCTTCGTCCTACAGCACGAATGCTGGTGTCCCACAAGGCTCTATCCTGGGCCCAACGCTCTTCCTTATTTTCATCAACGACCTCCCAGATGAGATCAGGTCCCAAGTAGGCATCTACGCAGATGACACTACAATATACTCCCGCTCCAGCAAGAAACCTGTCGTGGCGGACAGACAAAATCTCGCTGCTGACCTTGAGCGGGATCTACACTCTGTGGTGAACTGGGGCAAGAAGTGGCTTGTCAACTTCAATTCCTCGAAGACCAAGCTGTTGTCTGTCAACCATTACAGGCAACCTCTTCTGCCTCCCATAAGCATGGACCAGATGATTCTCCCGGAGAGTAATACACTACGCCTCCTCGGACTTACCCTGTCCTCAGACCTCAAATGGAAGCACTATATTGAATCCATAGCAAAATCTACTGCTAAGAAGATTGGGTCACTATGTCGATCCAGGATGTTTTTTCCACCTGAATCCATCCTGCATATATACAAGTCAACCATCCGTCCGTGCATGGAGTACTGCTGCCATTTATGGTCAGGTGCCCCTGCCGTTCTCCTCAGTGTTCTCGACAAGCTCCAAAGGAGAGTCTGTAATGTGATAGGTTCTGATCTGGCGACTCGTCTGCAGCCACTTTCCCATCGTCGAAATGTGGCCTCCCTCTGTCTCTTCTATAAATACCTTCATGGCTTCTGCTCGGATGAGCTTAAGTCACTGATGCCTCCTCAACAGGTGTTTACCCGTTCAACCAGACTGGCAACTGGGTCCCACCCATTCACAGTCAGGTTAGCCAAACGCAGACGACAATTCTACTCCAGCAGCTTCCTCTCTCGCACTTCCCGCCTGTGGAACTCACTCCCGTATTCTTGCTTTCCTGACGGCTACGACCTCCAGAAATTTAAAAGCAAAGTTAATACTCACCTACTAACCACTGGCCTCTAGCTCTCTCCCCTCCCCTGTATAACCTTCCCTTTCTCTCCGCCCATGTACCTGTCATTGCACCTGCTTTCTCAGTTTTCTATTGTTCCTTTCTAACTAGCTTGTACTCCTCACTCTTTTCTAATTAATCTTTCTACATTTATGTAACCCCCTGCACATCAGTGGCGTTTCTGCCTTGCTCGGGGTGAAATGATTAAAAAAAAAAAAAAAAAAAAAAAAAAAAAAAAAAAAATAAAATCTTCTTTGTGGGTAGTTTTTAACGAAATAAGTTTACATGAAAGACTGCTGCCCAAATACACACACACACATACTCACACACAAATATATATATATATATATATATATATATATATATATATATATATGTATGTATATATTGTTATTTTCCTTCTTTTTTGCCACGTCATGTAATTTAATAATTGTATATTCGAGCAGCCAACAAGTAAAGTAACCGCAGTAGTTTGTCATTGATTCTTAAAGAAACTTGTATAAAAGAGGGATTGCTGCCGAAATACACAATATCATATATATATATATATATATATATATATATATATATAAGGAAAATATACGCTGTACCTTGTCAGTCGTTTTTAACGAAAAACAGATAGATAGATAGATAGATAGATAGATAGATAGATAGATAGATAGATGTAATATAACAATCTAGGCCCACCCGAGGAAGTGAGGAAGCGGGGGCGTTTTCCGGCCGTTGAAAGGAACGGATGTTTGTTTGACCTTATTTCCGGCAGTAGCGGAAATGGCTACAAGAGGCAAGCAGAACAGGTGTCTCTGAGAATTACGTGGGCGTGCGTAGGCGAGGCAAAAATCGGAAGTACCGGTTTGGAGATAAAAAGACCTCGGGCACGGATTTCACGGCAGACGAGTCTAGGCAGAGAGACGCAGAGAGACAGTCCGGATAGACCAGACCAGAGTAGCACCGACAGAGATCGGCCGGTGAAGAGAGACACTCCCGTCAACCCTTAGAAGAGCGCTCCCTCAACTCTCTGTATCCTAGGCTACACGGTTCATCGTCATCAATAAAAATATAACTCATATTTTTATATATATGCGTGTTTGTTGTTTATTGGTATACAACATAGATAGATAGATAGATAGATAGATGTGAACAGGCTGGGATAGATAGATAGATAGATTAATAGATATATATATAGAGAGAGATAGATATGAACTGGCTGATAGATAGATAGATAGATAGATAGATAGATAGATAGATAGATAGATAGATAGATATGAACAGATTGAGACAGATACCTTTTTTTTACTTTCAACAATTTATTGTTGTTTTTATAGTTTTGTGTCCAGTAAAACTTTTTCTTTTGGAGTATCAAGATTCATTGGGGTTTGTTTTTTAAGGGCAGGGTCCCCAAGTCCTACCCTTGTTATTTAACACATAACTGGAGTGAAGGGACGGATTAATACCTTTCCCAAGGCTACCAGTGCTTAAGTGAATGCAGGGTATTCAACTGAAATTCGAACTCGGCTCACCGATTTCTCAGGGGCCTACGTAAGAGTGAAAAGATTGGAAAAGAGAAAGCCGGAAACCACATCCTAAACAGGGAACAAGAGATGATCCTCTTCACCTGTTCAATAGACGTGGATGGAGTGTGAACCGGGCGATAGTTCAGTCTATCTACTCCAATTGAAAAAACAAAAAGAAAAGATTGAAAAGATTGGAAAAGGGAAAGCCAGAAACCACATCCTAAACAGGGAACAAGGGATGAGCCTCTTCACCTGTTCAATAGATACTTATCAATATATGTTTAGATAATTATCTGCTGCCTCAATACACTCAATATATACATATATGTGTGTGTTTGTGTGTGTCTGTGTTATACAAAGAGTAGGAAATTGTGGAGAGCCATGATCGAACACATCGTAAAGAAACACAGTACATAGAAAAAAGATCAGAATATAAAGTTATTTTGATTTTAACTGCAAGAAAATAAATAAGCATTTCACAAAAATAAACACTATGTGGGTTAGAAAATCATTGACGTATCAGTTAGTCACACGCTTGGGTGATCATGTCTCGAAAGAAACATGACTGGCTGGACAGAAGATTATCGCGCAAAAGGTTGCTATTACTTTCTGTGGTAGACTGGTTGCCAACCAAGGCTACAGAACCCAATCTATTAATTATTTATCTGTTAATTATTTAACCCATAACTAGAAGGAAGAGACAGATTAATACCTTTCCCACCTCAAGTGGAATGACTACATAGAATTCATAGCTAAATCCGCTGCTAAGAAAGTCGGTCCTCTGTGTCGGGCCAGGACGTTTTTTCCGCCTGAAACAATCCTGCACATATATAAATCTACCATCCGCCCGTGCATTGAATACTGCCGCCATATCTGGTCGGGTGCTCCTGCTATCCACCTAGGTATCCTTGACAAAATCTAACGGAGAATCTGTAATGTGATAGATCCCGACTTGGCAGTTCAGATACATTCACTTTCTCACCAGCGCAAAGTGGCTTCCCTGTGTCTATTCTACAAATATTTTCACGGCTTCTGCTCCGATGAACTTAGCTCACTGGTGCCCCCTATATATAAATTTACTCGAGTCACAAGATTAACAACTAGGTCCCACTCTTTTATTGTGAAACCAATAAATTTTAAACGATATTTCTACTTCAGCAGCTTCTTTTCTCGCACTTCCCGTCTGTGGAATTCCCTTCCATTTACTTGCTTCCTCGACAGCTATAATCTCCAAGAATTTAAATGTAAAGTCAATAATCATCTCCTATCTCACTAACCTGCATCCTCTCTCTCATGCTCCTTTCTTCATCCACTCCACTCTCATCAGTATTCTCATCCTTCTCTTACCCACTTCCTAACACCCCCTATAACCTGTCACTCTTTCTCATAACTTTCCTTCTATGTAACCCCTGCAAAACAGTGGCAGCAAAATGCCTTACTTGGGGCGATATGATTATAAAAAAGGGATATTTTTCTTAGTGAATGCAAGGAATTCAACTGGAATTGGAGCTCGGCTCCCCGATTTCTCGTTCCGAGCCGCTATCTACTGCAAGCTATTGATCGTATACATTCTACGAAATGGCTACCTTCAGTGTCAAAAGATAAGTTGAGTTACAATAAGTTCTTAATGGCTTTATTCGGTCCGGTGGTCAGGATCAAAGTGTAGTATCTGTTCCCAGACTCGCTCAGATTCCCCCACATGAAAAACTGACCTTGTGTCACAACTCGCTCTAATGGGGGAGTAGGGTAAATATCAAGTGTAGTATCTGTTCTAAGATACTCACTGCCTGTTTGCTTGTTCGCCAGCTGGTAAGCAATGACTAGCTAAGACTAGCTAATGACAAGCATGAGCAGCTAAGACCAGCGTTGTACCCAGTTACCGCATAAGCAGGGGCTGGGTAATCTTTGACCAACGGCCTGAGCGTACGCGCTCAGGTTCCCCACGTTAAAAACCGACCTTGTGTCACAACTCGCTCTAATGGGGGAGTAGGGTAAATATCAAGTGTCATATCTGTTCTAAGATACTCACTGCCTGTTTGCCTGTTCGCCAGCTGGTAAGCAATGACTAGCTAAGACTAGCTAATGACAAGCATGACCAGCGTTGTACCCAGTTACCGCATAAGCAGGGGCTGGGTAATCTTTGACCAACGGCCTGAGCGTAGGCACTCAATTTCCCCACGTTAAAAACTGACCTTGTGTCACAACTCGCTCTAATGGGGGAGTAGGGTAAATATCAAGTGTCGTATCTGTTCTAAGATACTCACTGCCTGTTTGCCTGTTCGCCAGCTCGTAAGCAATGACTAGCTAATGACAAGCATGACCAGCTAAGACCAGCGTTGTACCCAGTTACCGCATAAGCAGGGGCTGGGTAATCTTTTACCAACGGCCTGAGCGTAGGCACTCAATTTCCCCACGTTAAAAACTGACCTTGTTTCACAACTCGCTCTAATGGGGGAGTAGGGTAAATATCAAGTGTAGTATCTGTTCTAAGATACTCACTGCCTGTTTGCCTGTTCGCCAGCTCGTAAGCAATGACTAGCTAAGACTAGCTAATGACAAGCATGACCAGCTAAGACCAGTGTTGTACCCAGTTACCGCATAAGCAGGGGCTGGGTAATCTTTGACCAACGGCCTGAGCGTACGCGCTCAGGTTCCCCACGTTAAAAACCGAGCTTGTGTCACAACTCGCTACACTGTCGGAGTAGGGTAAATATCAAGTGTAGTATCTGTTCTAAGATACTCACTGCCTGTTCGCCTGTTCGCCTGTTCGCCAGCTGGTAAGCAATGACTAGCTAAGACTAGCTAATGACAAGCATGACCAGCTAAGACCAGCGTTGTACCCAGTTACCGCATAAGCAGGGGCTGGGTAATTTTTGACCAACGGCCTGAGCGTACGCACTCAGGTTCCCCACGTTAAAAACCGACCTTGTGTCCCAACTCGCTACAGTGGCGGAGTAGAGTAAATATCAAGTTCTTAATGGCTTTTTTTTTTCATTATCCGGGTTATTCACATGCTTCGAAAATTATCAAAGCACACTCTTTATGGTCGTTTAGAGCTATTTTATATATTTTTTAAAGCGAATAACGTTTAGCCTTTATTTCAGACTCGAAGAAGTTTCAGTGATTTCGTTTGACTTGTAATTTTAGATTAGCAATCATACAATCAACACGTTAATACTTAATATTGCGCCATCGCATTTAGTCCCTTGCCGTGTTTGTAAAATACCCAACATCCATCGCTTTTCTATCTGATTTAATCCACGTTTTGCAGATGGCATAGGGAAATTAGATTTTCCATCCACCTTTTGCATATCCTCTGTGTCAATCATATTGATCTTCCTACCGAACGGATTAATAGCTTTCAGAGTTTGATAACTATCGCCGAGGCACGTGTTAACCATTAACACCAAAAGTAAAGAGAGTTGAGGAAGTTTTATCGACCTCCCCCTTTACTTTATACCGACTTCGACAGTTTTCTGACAGAAAATATATATGCAGGTGCTCTGCCGATCGATATTATTACTTACGGCGCAACTGAATGATTCCAATTTTCAAATATCCAGGTTTCCTCGATAATTGTCCAATCAAGCTTAAGTTCGCGTTTCGTATCTCCAGACTTCACCGAGCAACTTTGTAGTTTGATCTTTAACATTTTAATCGCTAATAGTGTCGATTCTTACAGGAATTATCTTTACAACACTGAGCAAAAGTGTGTTGAACAAATGTATCTTACTTCAGAACAAAGCGATTGCAGATAGCCGCTCGTCATTCGGGAATATTTTATTCGGTGTACGAGAAAATATGGCATAAAAAACTTTGGTGCGTTTTAAATTATTGAAAGCGAAAGAAAAGTCAAAGAAAGCTAACACAAAAAAATAGAAAAAGACAATCCAAACAATATTTACATTATTCGGTTTATTGTCCTCATCTTTGTTGCCATTTGTACGACGTTTAATAACAGATCATTTTATTTGTCTATATTTCTGAGATGAGGTAGTATTTACAGTATTTACATTATTCGTACTATTGTCCTCATCTTCCTTGCCATTTGTAAGATGTTTAATAATAGATCATTCTATTTGTCTATATTTCTGAGATGAGGTAGTATTTACAGTATTTACATTATTCGGTTTATTGTCTTCATTTTTGTTGCCATTTGTACGACGTTTAATAATAGATCATTCTATTTGTCTGTATTTCTGAGATGATTTAGTATTTACATTATTCGGACTATTGTCAACAAAGATGAGGACAATAGCAATTATTATAAAGAGGCGTTAGACAAGGATGCATCTTTTCACCTGATCTATTCAACTTATACAGCAAGACTATTCTGAGAACCCTAGAAGTTATGCCAGGATTCGTCAGCGGAGGCCACAATTTAAACAATATAAGGTACGCAGATGATACAGTGCTGATAGCAGACACAGAAAGAAAACTACAAGACATCCTACAGAAGATAGCTGAAGAGAGTGATAAGAAAAGACTACAAATAAACTGCAAGAAAACCGAATGCATGGTCATCAGCAAAAAGGGGAGCCCATAATGCCAATTACAGGTGAGGGACTCTAAAATCAAACAGGTACAGAAATTTAAATACGTAGGAAGTGTTCTAACAGAAGTCAGAAAGTGCGACACAGAGAACCGAAGACGAATTGGCATGTCGAAAGAAGCATTCCAGAAGTTGAGTAAAGTGTTAAGAAACAGGACAATTTCACTAGAAACAAAGAGGAGAGTACTGGATTGCTATGTGATGTCGGTTCTTCAATATGGCAGTGAATGTTGGATAATACTTTCGAAGATGAAGGAAATACTTGAAGCAGCTTAAATGTTGTTCTACAGAAGGATGCTTCGGATATCATGGATCGAGCATGTGAGCAATGATGAGATATTGGAAAGAATGGAAACGAAAAGGGAATTAATATTGAGCATCAGGAAGAGACAACTAAAGTTCCTGGCACATGCAATGAGGAAGGAGGGATTGGAGAACCTGATACTAACAGGCCAGATAGAGGGAAAAAGAGACAGATGAAAGCAGCGGGTAACATATTTGAAGAACCTTATCAGGTGGATGACGGAACGAGGTTTGCATGGTGCATCAGGAGAAAGCGTGTTAAGTGCCAGCAGGGACAGGGAGATGTGGAAAGCCATGATCGTCTACGTCCTGAAAGGACATGGCACATAAAAGAAAAAGAAAGACCCTGTAAAATGGTAAATGATAAATATTTTCCCATTGTTGGTTCACATATTTTTATAATTTAATAAACGTTTATAAATTTATGAATAAAATTTTTCAAATTTCTCTCTTTATAAATTGGTTAAATGATAAATTTTACATTGTATCAGTATTAATTAGTTTTAGAATGTTGTAAATATAAAGTACTAGCAGTATAGCCCGGCGTTGCTCGGGTGTAATGAAAGCTTTAAAACTAATCCATGGTCCTGGATCTCAGACTCTTTGGATCGTTGGCACTAAAAAGCAATAGTTGTTTCCAGTTAAAGCGAAACCGTAGACTGAAAGAAAAATGAATGGATGTAAGTCAAATTTTGATTTCCTGCTTTCGATATCAAATATCTTTTTTTCGTGGTAAACTGAATTTTGAAGGCTAAATAAGTCCTCTGAGTAAATGGTATCATGGCGGAGACTAAGAACTACAATTATACCTACTTAGAGCCAAACCCGAAGCAAAAACTAAAATAAAATGGGTGAAAAAAAATAGATATACAGACAGATAAACAGACACACACAAACATCTTGCCTTATATATATATATATATATATATATATATATATATATATATATATAGTATAACCCGAATATAAGAGACCCCGATATAAGAGAAACCTGGATATAAGATAGATTTTATCTGGTCCCAAGTTAGAGCCTGTGGTAATGTATATAAAATAGACCAAACCTGGATATAAGAGAAGCCCGAATATAAGATAACTTTTATCCGATCCCGACAACTCTCTTATATCCACTTCTCCGCAGCTATGGATTAATTAGTAAGGCTAGTATCGTTAAACCATTATTATTTCCCGTCGTCAAAAAAAAAAAAAAAAAAAAAAGAGAAAAAAAGAAAATTATTGCAATATAAAAATATTTTCTAACTTTAAATACCCTACAAGGAGTTGATAAGCCGTAGAAAACGAAACAGTGAATCAGGATGACAGGCAAGGAAATGAAAATGCGGACCTTCAACAGAAATGTTTTTTTGTTTTTTTTAATCGTATCACCGGGAGTATGCCACTGATGTGCAGGGGGCTACATAAGAGTAAAAAGATTAATTAGAAGAGGGTGAAGAGAAAGACGAACCCGTTAGAAAGGAACAAGAGAAGGATGGGAATACAGGTGTGATGACAGTTGCAAAGGTGGAGAGAAAGAAAAGGATATACGGGGTGGTGAAGGAACTAGAGTCAAGTGGTTAAGAGATGGGTATTGACATTGCATTTAAATTCCTGGAGTTTTGTAGCCGTCAGGAAAGCAAGAATATGGAAGCGAGTTCCACGGGAGAAGAAGCTGCAGGAGTAGAAATGTCGTCTGCATTTGCATTTAGAAAGTGAAATGAAAGGACTGAGCATAATCTGTGGTCATCAGCAAAAAGAGGCGCCCAATCTTCCAACTGCAAGTCAGAGAATCTAAAATAGAACAAGTAGAAAAATTCAAATACCTGGGAAGATGGCGAGTGCGACATGTAGATCCAAAGACGCATTGGCATGGCCAAAGACGCATTTCAGAAGCTAAGAGTACTAAAAGACAGAAAAATCTTATTAGAAACAAAGAAAAGAGTGCTGGATTGCTATGTGATAACTGTCATTCTGTATGGAAGTGAATGCTAGACGATTTCATCAAAGATGAAGGAAAGGCTTGAAGTAGAAATGTGGTTTTACAGAAGGATGCTGAAGATACCATGGACGGAGCACGATAAGATGTTGGAAATGATGCAAACGAGAAGAAAATTGATAATAAATATCAGGAAGAGACAAATGAGGTTCCTGGGACATGCAATGTGGAAGGATGGCCTGGAGAAGTTGATACTCACAGGTCGGATAAATGGAGACAGAGGAAAGCAGTGCGAGACGTACTTGTTAGATCTGAGCAAATGGTTGACGGAGCGGGGCTTGGAAGAGATACCAAGAGAAAAATTCCTGAGGGCGATATGAGACAGAGCCAAGTGGAAGTCCATGATCGCTTACGTCCTGAAGGGACACGGCATATGAAGAAAAAGAATAAGGTTGTGAAAGAATATACATTGGTTCAACAGGCACAGACAATTACCGATATCACAATGACAAATATATTAATCAACTTCTTCTTCTTCTTCTTCTTCTTCTTCTTCTTCTTCTTTGTGTCGTGTCCCTTCAGGAAGTAGGCGATCATGGCCTTCCACATCTCCCCATCCCGAGTGGCCCTTTACACGCTTAGGGTAAACTTTTTGATTTTCGAGATCGATTTCAACTGTGATATCGTGGATTGGAGAATTTCAGTAGACTTAACTTAGCATCATGGCTTCCATGTTATCCTGGTAATATATTTAATGTATACAGACATGCAAATGTGGCAGCTGACCAAAAAGGGGGATGGGTAGAGGGTGGTCTTTTATAACTATCCTATACCGAGCTAAACACTTACACTTGTCATTCATTGACAATTTGCACGTTTACCAGGGGAAAATCAAAAGGGGAGGGGGCTGAATTACCCTAAACGAATTAAAGTATAAAAAAATATTCAAACTAAAATAAACAAATGTTAGGAAGACCCGTCCACTCCACAAAATCAGAGTGGGTCCTGGTAAAATATTTATTATGTATAAAAATACAAAAATGTGTCCATGGCCGAAATGGGGCTAGTGGATGGTCTTCCGTGACTATCCAATACCGAGCTAAACACTTACAAGACCCTATCACTCATTGACAATGTGGACATTTACCACAAGAACACATCCATCACCTCCCAATCTTCCACGCACCACAATACCGCATATTTACGAGGCACCTAAAAAAAAAAAGAAAGGGAAATGAGCCCATGACGTAAAAATGACTAATATGTACAATACAAAAATATATCTTAAAGATTTAATGATAATGAAATGAAAAGGAGAGGGCGATGAATTACCCAAAAAGAACTCAAATATAACAAAATATTGAACATAAATAAAAAAAAATGTTTATTACACCCGTCCACCCCACAAAACCAGAGTGACTGCCAGTAAAAGAACTAATGATCAAAATAGTTTCATTTTATCAGGAGTAACATACATACCCAGGAATGCATCCAATGGCAGACTGGCAAATGGAATGGCCCACACTGATATTGCTCTAATCTCTCTTGATACAAAGTTTGTTTGTTTCGAGGTTTAATGACCTATCAATCCTTATGGGATCATTTCAGGTCATAATGACCAATGACCTATCAATCCTTATGGGATCATTTCAGGTCATAATGACCAATGACCTATCAATCCTTATGGGATCATTTCAGGTCATAATGACCAATGATTTTGGGATAAGGTTATTTTATTTTTACAAGTATCAAGATTCAATAGGATTTGTTCTTTTTTTTAAGCAGAGTCCCCAACTTCTACCCTTGTTATTTAACAAATCCATAACTGGAGAGAAGGGTACCAGTGCTTAAGTGAATGCAGGGTTGTCAACTGGAATTCGAACTCGGTTCACCGATTTCTCTTTCCAAGACTATATCCACTGCCCCACAACGTACAACGTACATCCGTCACTATATGCTTACAGCACCTGGTATTCACAAGCGGTCACCCATCTAAGTACTGACCAGGCTCAACGTTGCTTAACTTCGGTGATAGAGCGAGAACCGGTGTATTCAACGTGATTGGCCGCAAGCCTTGATACAAAGGGACTAAACCAATTTATATTGCGACTTAATACTTATTTCTTAACGGTTGTTGTCAGCGCAACACTCAGATTGTCTTCTGGCTGGGATCCATCTTGGCTAATAATTCAAAGGTATTTGAACTGTTTCCAGCGATGGATGATTGTAACTAGTTTCATCACGGATTCCCCACTTACACTCAACAGCTTTATTTTAATAGGCGTTGATTTTTAATGAACCCAGTTCCATCCACGCACATTACAGGGTTAGTCAGTTCATATTTGCTTCCAGATTCTCTCTTCTACAAATACTTTCACGGCCTTTGCTCTATGGTTTCCCCTATGCCTGAATTTACTCGAACCACAAGATCAAGTCCCAAGTAGGCATCTACGCAGATGACACTACAATATACTCCCGCACCAGTAAGAAACCTGTCGTGGCGGACAGACATAATCTCGCTGCTGACCTTGAACGGGATCTACACTCTGTGGTGAATTGGGGCAAGAAGTGGCTTGTCAACTTCAATTCATCTAAGACCAAGCTGTTGTCTGTCAACCATTACAGGCAACCTCTTCTGCCTCCCATAAGCATGGACCAAGCGATTCTCCCAGAGAGTAATACGCTACGCCTCCTCGGACTTACCCTGTCCTCAGACCTCAAATGGAACCACTATATTGAATCCATAGCAAAATCTACTGCTAAGAAGGTTGGGTCACTATGTCGTTCCAGGATGTTTTTTCCACCTGAATCCATCCTGCATATATACAAGTCAACCATCCGTCCGTGCATGGAGTATTGCTGCCATTTATGGTCAGGTGCCCCTGCCGTTCCCCTCAGTGTTCTTGACAGGCTCCAAAGGAGAGTCTGTAATGTGATAGGTACTGATCTAGCGGCTAGACTGCAGCCACTTCCCCACCGTCGAAATGTGGCCTCCCTTTGTCTGTTCTATAAATACTTTCATGGCTTCTGCTCGGATGAGCTTAAGTCACTGGTGCCTCCGCAACAAGTGTTTACTCGTGCAACCAGACTGGCAACTGGGTCCCACCCATTCACAGTCAGGTTAGCCAAATGCAGACGACAGTTCTACTCCTTCAGCTTCTTTTCTCGCACTTCCCGCCTGTGGAACTCGCTCCCGTATTCTTGCTTTCCTGACGGCTACAACCTCCAGAAATTTAAATGCAAAGTCAATACTCATCTACTAACCACTGGACTCTAGCTCTCTCTCCACCTATGTATCTGTCATCGCACCTGCTTTCTCAGCTTTCTATTGTTCCTTTCTAACTAGTTTGTACTCCTCACTATTTTCTAATTAATCTTTTTACACTTATGTAGCCCCCTGCACATCAGTGGCGTTTCCGCCTTGCTCGGGGTGAAATGATTAAAAAAAAAAAATAGGAACTAGGTCCTACCCGTTGACTGTGAAACCAATAAAATGTAAACGCAAATTCTACTCCAGCAATTTCTTTTCTCGCACTTCCTGCCTGTGAAATTCCCTTCCGTTTACTTGCTTCCCCGACAGCTACAATCTCCAGGAGTTTAAGTGTATAGTCATCTCCTATCTTTGTAACTTGCAACCTTTCATGCTCCTTTCTCCGTCCACTCCACTATCAGTATTTTAGTCCTTCTCTTACCCACTTCCTGACACGCCCAGTAACCTGTCACTCTTTCTCATAACTTTTCTCCTATGTAACACCCTGCGTACCAGTGACAGTAGACTATCTTGCTTGGGGCGATTTGATTATTAAAAAAAAGTAGTATACCGTCGTAAATCTGGGGTTCTTAGTCATTCCCCCCACCCAATCCTTCTTCTTCTTCTTCTATGTGCCCTCTCCCTTCAGGACGTAGGCGATCATGGCTTTCCACGTTTTCCTGTCCCTGGAGGCTCTTAGCACGCCTTCGCCTGTTACACCGTGAAATCCTCGTTCTGTCATCCACCTGATTAGGTCCTTCAAATATGTTATCCGTTGCTTTCCCCTGTCTCTTTTTCCCTCTATCTGGCCTGTTAGTATCAGATTATCCAAGCCCTCCTTCCTCATTGCGTGTCCCAGAAACTTCAGCCGTCTCTTCCTGATGCTCAGTATTAATTTCCTTTTTGTTTCCATCATTTCCAAGACCTCATCATTGCTCGCATGCTTGATTCATGATATTCGCAGCATCCTTCAGTTGCTTTAAGTTTTTCCTTCATCTTTGATGGCATTGTCCAGCATTCACTGCCATATTGAAGGACGGACAGCACGTAGCACTCCAGTAGTCTCTTCCTAATTTCTAACGATATTATCCTGTTTCTCCTTCTCCCTGATGGCTCTTAGCACGTTTTCCCCTGAAACGTCTCGCAGACCCCGTTCTGTCATCCACCTGATCAGGTCCTTCAAATATGTTATCTACTGCTTTCCTCTGTCTCTTTTTTCCTCTATCTGGCCTGTTAGTATCAGATTCTCCAGGCCCTCGATTTTCACAGTCATACGGCATTATACTTTCTAGAAATATATTAAAAATCTAGAAAACAGTAGAAATCTTTGCTGCACGCCAATTTATGTGCAAAATCATTTCTCTACTTTTATATTGGAAATAAATGCACTGGGGACTGGTTCTAAAATTCTTTAAATTCCGAGGAAGTAAATGTTAGTCCGAAGATAATGACGCTACATAGTATTTTTATTCTCTTACTAGCATCTGCTTGTAAGTCATGTGATACTCAAGTATAATAAATATTTTTTTGCTACGAAGTCGTAAATAATCAGTTAATGTCTTAAACTAATTCTTTTGTCGGTGCAATTTAGGTAGCATATTTTTCAGTGGTCTCAATGAAAATATAGTCTATAGTTTGGTTTGAAATCAAGACTCGTCTTTCACTCTGGTAATACGCTTAACGGCACTAATTTTTGTTGTACTGTCACATTAATGAATGTACTAACAATTCTTCTTCTTCTATGCGCCCTTTCCTTTCAGGACGTAGGCGATCATGGCTTTCCACGTCACCCTATCCTGGTGGCTGTTCGCACGCCTTCTCCTGTTACACCACCCAAACCCGGTTCTACCATCCACTAGCTCAAGCCCATAAATCTAGAATATAAATGTATAGAAACTAGCATGGCCACAAAATGAGGGATCAATTTATATATTGATTATTATATAGAATTGATCCCCCATTTTATATCTACACTATAATTTCTAATAAACAGTTGTCATATATATTCTTCTTCTATGTGCCCTATCCCTTCAGGACGAAGGCGATCATGGCTTTCCACGTCTCCCTATCCCTGGTGGCTGTTAGTACGCCTTCTCCTGTTACACCACCCAAACCCGGCTCTACCATAAATCTAGAATATAAATGTATAGAAACTAGCATGGCCACAAAATGAGGGATCAATTTATATATTGCTTATAATATAGAATTGATCCCCCATTTTATATCCACATTATAATTTCTTATAAACAGTTGGCATACATATTCTTCTTCTATGTGCCTTGTCCTTTCAGGATGTAGGCAATTGTGGCTTTCCACGTCTCCCTGTCTCTGGTGGCTCTTAGCACGCTTTATCCTGTTACGCCATGCAACCCTCGTTCCATCATCCAGTTGATTAGGTCCTTCAAATATGTTATCCGCTGTTTTCCCCTGTCTCTTTTTCCCTCTATCTGGCCTGTTAGTATCAGGTTCTCCAAGCCCTCTTTCCTCAATGCATGTCCCAGGAGCTTCAGCTGTCTCTTCCTGATGCTCAGTATTAATTTGCTTTTCGTTTCCATCATTTTCAAAACCTCATCATTGCTCACATGCTCGGTCCATGATATCCGCAGAGTCCTTCTGTAGAACCACATTTTAGTTGCTTCAAGTTTTTTTCTTCATCTTTGATGATATTGTCCAGCATTCACTGCCATTTGAAATTCCAGTTGAACCTGAATAAATGCATAATCTTTTTTCGTGTCTGTCCTGTTATTTCCCGGTTTTCTATTTGAATCATTTTTCTGGGCAACAAAGCCTGGCGAAACCCAAAGTTCTGAATCCTGGTTTTGAATTCAGTTTCCCATCTGCTAGATCGGTTACCACCCAAGGCTATAAAATCCAGTCTGTTCTACTATTTACCAACAGCTTAGGTAGAAGAGATGGATTTCTACCTTTTTTATCTGCCCGTAAATGAATGCAATGACCTCAAATTTGAATTCCCCGATTTCTCACTTCTAGCCGCTCTTCACTAGTCGAAATTGCGAGTTTAACAACCATAATAACTCAGTCAGTTAAGTACCATACATGATACACGCTAGGGCTATCATGTCACTTTCGAGACATGACTGTCTAGGCAGATTTCTCCGCAGTAGGTTGCCATTACTTTCTGCGGTAGATCGGCTGCCAACCATGGCTGTAGAACCTAATCTGTCCTGCTATTCAATACTTTTATCCATATCAGCCATTTAATTGCCATACGTGATACATGCTTGGGCGATCATGTCTCGAAATAGACATGACTGTTTAGGCATATTTTCCCGCAGTAAGTTGCCAGTACTTTCTGCGGTAGACCGGTTGCCAAACAAGGCTACAGAATCCAATCTGTCCTGCTATTCAATTCTTTTATCCATATCAGCCAGTTAATTGTCATACGTGATACACGCTTGGGCGATCATGTCTCGAAATAGACATGACTCTTTAGGTAAATTTTCTCGCAGTAGGTTGCCAGAACTTTCTGCGGTAGACTGGTTGCCAACCAAGGCTGTAGAACCCAACCTGTCCTGCTATTCCATTCTTTTATCCAGATCAGCCAGTTAATTGCCATACGTGATACATGCTTGGGCGATCATGTCTCGAAATAAACATGACTGTTTAAGCATATTTTCCCGCAGTAGGTTGCTAGTACTTTCTGCGGTACACCGTTTACCAACCAAGGCTGTAGAACCCAATCTGTCCTGCTATTTGATTCTTTTATCCATATCAGCCAGTTAACTGCCATACGTGATATACGTTTGGGTGATCATGTCTCGAAATAGACAGGACTGTTTAAGCAGATTTTCCCGCAGTATGTTGCCAGTACTTTCTGCGGTAGATTGTTTACCAACCAAGTCTTTAGTACCCAATCTATCCAGCTATTTAACCATAACCGGAGTGAGAAGAAATGGGTTAATGCCTTTCCCAAGGGTATTTGTGCGTGTGTGAATGAAATGAATTTTATTAAAATTCGAATTCGGATCTCCGATTTTTTTTTTTTACGAGTTGATATTCCTTGCATTCACAATGCGCAATCCAAGTAACTATGTGTGGTTAAATCGTTGAGTTAAATAACTTTAGCAAAATATTACAATAACAATCATAAATATGAATTCAAATTCTTATTTAAGGAAGTAAGAAGGCACAAATAAAAACATCTGAAAGTGACGATATTTTACTATTTCACTTGTGAATTCTTGTTGAGAAACCACACAAAATAATAAATAACAAAAGCTGATATGGAGATAAAAAAATGTAAGTTGTATTGAACAGAAATATACAAACTGGAACACGGGTTAGTCAATTCAGGAATACTAGGAATACTGTTAGTAGGAATCAATATATACAATCTTGTAGTGAAGAAGTATGTCCGAGTAATGAGTCTATATTCTTGTGGTGATACCGAGCAAAAGCGATGGACCGGACGTTTGCGCTTTCACGACCAAAAAGCAAATAACCAAAAGTCGTCAGTGCACCGCCGGCTCCGGAGCAGATGTTCCGGTTGAAAATATTAAATTTCCATTTTGCGAGCCTACGCAAATTGTATTTATCAGTCAATGGGAAGCCCAGAACCAAATACAAGTGTGAAATCCCAAATGAACTGCTGTGATCCAAAAAGAAGATATAAAAAGTGGATACAGAAAGCATCGCCAGGCAGACCGACTCGAGGAGAAGAGGGTAATTAGTATCTCCCTTGACTGAAGTCAAGTGGCTTACTATGCTCGCCTTCCTTTACCTCTACTTACCTTCTTCCCTGCCTCAAAAACTACTTACTGACCTAAGGAGCGAATACATCAAAGACATTCCTTACTTACACACTCCCAAATTCCTAAGCATCAATTCTCTTTCAGCATTTTATTGTCATGAACATTTTAACCTTCGTTGGACCTACATGTATTACTTCAATTGTAAACACATTAATTGATATGTGTTATATATAAAATGCTATCTTTCAACTCAATTTGCTTTTCTTGGTTTATAACCTATCTTTATGACTTATAGTGGGCTATCTACAACAAGGCCAAATTCCGTTAACCTGCAACAGTATACAACTACCCTTCACTAGAACGGACTCTCCACTACTAACAGAAAAGAATAGATAAGCAACCCACTATATACTTACTGACCAACTAGCGGCGGTACACTTACTCAACTCAAGAACTCATCTCCTGCTGCCATTGTTTGTATAGGCAGGATTATTTGTACACATCAGGCGAGACCATTCTTATGTGTGAAAAGTGGTACTTCCCAACATCACTGAAGCAGACGCATTTTCTAACTTTCATTTATTTCTTTCATTCAATTTTTTTCTCTTCCCTTTTCCCTAAAACTAAAAGGCATCTTTGATATATATTTTCTTCTGTTTTTCTATTTCACTGAAGCAAACGTTAAACACATGAGTCTTTATCTCCAATTTCTTTATTTTGTTCAATCCTTATTTCATTTTTTTTATTTCTTTTTCTTTTTCTTTTTCTTTTTTTCTAAAACCGGATGTGCGTCGTATTGCAATGGATATCGGCTCGGAACGACAAATCGGGGAGCAGAGTTCGAATTCCAGTTGAATTCCTTCCATTCACTTACGCAAAAATACACTTGGGAACGATATTAATGCGTCTCTTCCCTCCAGTTATGGGTTAAATAATAGGACAGATTGGGTTCTATAGCCTTGGCAGGCAACCAGTCTACCGCAGAATGCAATGGCAACCTACTGCGGGATAATCTTCTACCCAGTCAGTCATGTCTCTTTCGAGACATGATCGATTAAAGAATGTATCATGTATGGCACTTAACTGACTGACTAAATATAATAGTTAGAAACATAATTAAAACTTCTACTGGCCATAAAGTGGCGGATTTTCTATTGTTATGAAGTAATAAACTGATCCCCCATTAATTACTACTTAATAATATAATTAATTACTACTTAATAATATAATACATCTCATAATATAATAAGCTATGAGTCAAATAACTGGACAGACTGGATTCTATAACCTTGACTGACAACCAGTCTACTGCAGAAAGCAATGGTAACCTACTGCGGGATAATCTTTTGCCCAGTCAGTCATGTCTCTTCCGAGACATGATCGCCCAAAGAGTGTATCATGTATGGCATTTAACTAACTGACTAAATCCAAATATCGCCTTTGATAAATATTTTTTCCGTTTTCACTGAAACAGACATTAAACACAAGTGCCAATTTATTATTTATCATCCCTTTCTTTCTTTCTTTCTTTCTTTCTTTCTTTCTTTCTTTCTTTCTTTTAATCCTTTTTTCTTCCATTCATTCTTTTTTTCTTTTTTCCCCCTCCCCCTTCCATTCCCTAAAACTAAAAAGTGTCTTTGATAAATATATTTTCCTCCGTTTTTCATTTTTCTTTAAATAGATGCTAAACACATAAAAATAGTACCGCGTTCTCTATCAACCCCTTCTTTCATTTTTATATGATTTTTGCCTAATTATTATTTATTTCTTTTGCTTTCCATTTCCTTAAACCAAAAAGCTTCTTTGATGTATATTTTCTTCTTTCATAATTTCTCCTATTCTGTTCCCTTTTTTCAAAATCAAAAAGCGCCTTTGATATATTTCTTTTCTTTTTTTATATTTCACTGAAGCAGACGTTATCACCTTCTCTATCTTGCCTTCTTTCTTTCTTTATCATTTTTCCCTTCCATTCCCTAAAACTAAAAAGTGCCTTTGATAAATATATTTTCCTTCGTTTTTTCTATTCTCATTAAATAGAAATGAAATACATAAATACATGAATCTTGCCTTTCTTTCTTTCTTTCTTTCTTTCTTTCTTTCTTTCTTTCCCATTCCCTAAAACTCATAAGTGCCTTTGATAAATATATTTTCCTTCGTTTTTTCTATTTTCATTAAATAGAAACTAAACACATAAATACATAAATCTTGCTTTCTTTCTTTCTTTCTTTCTTTCTTTCTTTCTTTCTTTCTTTCTTTCTTTCTTTTCCATTCCCTAAAACTCATAAGTGCCTTTGATAAATATATTTTCCTTCGTTTTTTCTATTCTCATTAAAAAGAAACGAAATATATAAATACATAAATCTTGCCTTTCTTTCTTTCTTTCTTTCTTTCTTTCTTTCTTTCTTTCTTTCTTTTCCATTCCCTAAAACTCATAAGTGCCTTTGATAAATATATTTTCCTTCGTTTTTTCTATTCTCATTAAATAGAAACGAAATATATAAATACATAAATCTTGCCTTTCCTTTCTTTCTTTCTTTCTTTCTTTCTTTCTTTCTTTCTTTCTTTCTTTTCCATTCCCTAAAACTCATAAGTGCCTTTGATAAATATATTTTCCTTCGTTTTTTCTATTCTCATTAAATAGAAACGAAATATATAAATACATAAATCTTGCCTTTCTTTCTTTCTTTCTTTCTTTCTTTCTTTCTTTCTTTCTTTCTTTCTTTATTTCTTTTCCATTCCCTAAAACTCATAAGTGCCTTTGATAAATATATTTTCCCTCGTTTTTTCTATTCTCATTAAATAGAAACGAAATATATAAATACATAAATCTTGCCTTTCTTTCTTTCTTTCTTTCTTTCTTTCTTTCTTTCTTTCTTTCTTTCTTTCTTTCCCATTCCCTAAAACTCATAAGTGCCTTTGATAAATATATTTTCCTTTTCCGTTATTTCTATTCTCATTAAATAGAAACGAAATACATAATTACATAAATCTTGCCTTTCTTTCTTTCTCTCTTTCTTTCTTTTCCATTCCCTAAAACTCATAAGTGCCTTTGATAAATATATTTTCCTTCGTTTTTTCTATTCTCATTAAATAGAAACGAAATACATAAATACATAAATCTTGCCTTTCTTTCTTTCTTTCTTTCTTTCTTTCTTTCTTTCTTTCTTTCTTTCTTTTCCATTCCCTAAAACTCATAAGTGCCTTTGATAAATATATTTTCCTTCGTTTTTTCTATTCTCATTAAATAGAAACGAAATACATAAATACATAAATCTTGCCTTTCTTTCTTTCTTTCTTTCTTTCTTTCTTTCTTTCTTTCTTTCTTTTCCATTCCCTAAAACTCATAAGTGCCTTTGATAAATATATTTTCCTTCGTTTTTTCTATTCTCATTAAATAGAAACGAAATATATAAATACATAAATCTTGCCTTTCTTTCTTTCTTTCTTTCTTTCTTTCTTTCTTTCTTTCTTTCTTTCTTTTCCATTCCCTAAAACTCATAAGTGCCTTTGATAAATATATTTTCTTTCGTTTTTTCTATTCTCATTAAATAGAAACGAAATATATAAATACATAAATCTTGCCTTTCTTTCTTTCTTTCTTTCTTTCTTTCTTTCTTTTCCATTCCCTAAAACTCATAAGTGCCTTTGATAAATATATTTTCCTTCGTTTTTTCTATTCTCATTAAATAGAAACGAAATATATAAATACATAAATCTTGCCTTTCTTTCTTTCTTTCTTTCTTTCTTTCTTTCTTTCTTTCTTTTCCATTCCCTAAAACTCATAAGTGCCTTTGATAAATATATTTTCCTTCGTTTTTTCTATTCTCATTAAATAGAAACGAAATATATAAATACATAAATCTTGCCTTTCTTTCTTTCTTTCTTTCTTTCTTTCTTTCTTTCTTTCTTTCTTTTCCATTCCCTAAAACTCATAAGTGCCTTTGATAAATATATTTTCCTTCGTTTTTTCTATTTTCATTAAATAGAAACGAAACACATTAAAATGGTACCGCCTTTTTTATCTTCCCCTTCTCTCTTTCATTTTTTTAATCACTTTATCTATTTTTTATTTCTTTCTTTTACTTTCCATTTCCTCAAACCAAAAAGCCTCTTTAATGGATATTTTCTTCCGTTTTATCGGCAGAGGTCAGATAAGTTATTGCAGGTTTATCCTCACATTCAAGCAGGAATGGCTCATTGCTTATTTCAGAATGGCGGAGCGTAATGTATTTGCAAAAGCAAGAACAACTAATCATGAAAATTATAATAAGATGAGAGATTTAAGCACTGGGCATTAACAGGTGAAAAAGGCTCTATCCAGAGTTTTCTTTTAATAAATGCTTCCGATTAAGATCAGATTTTTAACCGCTTGATCTTTAAGCCTGAATTTGTAACATTCATCCTTATCGGCAAGTATGCACAACGGTGAATAGAGTCTTGAGAGATTGCTTAGAGGTAACATTCACTTGGCCGCCATGGCTACCTTGTAACGTGACTGGTCGAACTAACCGTGAACTCCTCTCAGCTGAGGAGATGAACGACGGAAGTGCTGAACCCTTACAGAATGCATTTAGACTTTACTAATTGATTGCGATCCGCACAGTACTGGTCATGTCTCGCTTCAGATCTTTTGAACAGGCACCTGAGGGAGAAACAGAACAAGCGAAAAACGATCAATTACGAAGAGGTCCTAACGTTCCTTGAAGAGTTATCGAAGTGATTCGACTGAAGAAAGTCGGACCATAATGGCTTTTCGGATGGCCGTGCGATGACGGAAATGTTCCGGCCGTCGACGAAGACGGTGTAATTGGTTAGTGGGGGTGGGAAGGATAAGTAATACGAAAAGGAATGATACGAATGATATGTGTCAGAGATAGGATCATTAATTTTCAATCGATACTGGCGGACATCCAGCCAAAGCCAATGTCGGTAACTACCGGTCATAATATAAATATGGACGGTTTGAATTGAAATTCAAGCGCTGACAACTAACCTTACAAAAATTTTATTGCTCAAAATGTATCCCTAGCGCTTTGTAAAATCTTCAGCAACCAAAGATGTAAATAGCCCCTAATATAGACCTATGTCCTTCGTAATCAGATTTCAATCCCAGATTATTTAGCAACTTTAAAGAGAACTTCATGACCTGGCAAGTGTTATCATCCAAATAGAAAGAGTTCAGTAACAAAAAAAATAAAATCAACAAATATGGTCTTTCTTATTGAGAAATGCTATCTTTTCAATAACAATCACGATAGAATATACAAAGAACAACAAGCATTTTCATCAAATCATTTAAGAAACAATCATCAAAAATAAAACCTTGGTAAACATAATAACTTTGATAAAAAAAAATGTCTTTAGTGATTGTCTGTCATGTTCAATGTTATTTAAGTCCGTTTTAATACGCCAGCAGTAGTCAACCATCATTCGTTTCTCCCACCGTCCCTGGTAGCACTCTCCCATGTTTCTGATAACCTGATGGAATCGTTGTTCCTGCTCATCACTCACATTGCCGCAATTATCCGGAAGTGATGGGACAATTTATATATTGATTGTAATATGGAACTGATCCCCCACTTTATATCCAGTACGCTTCTGTAGAACCACATTTCATTTACTTCAAGTTTTTCCGTCATCTTTGATGATATTGTCCAGCATTCATTGCCATATTGAAGGATGGACAACACGTAGCAATATTCTCTTCCTTGTTGCTAGCGAAATTTTCCTGTCTCTTAATACTCTACTCAGCTTCTGGAATGCTCTTTGTGTTTTGGGATCTCAGGAAAATAAATGTATAGCAGCTGTTGTGGTCACAAAGTGAGGGGTCAGTTTATATATTGATTGTAATATGGAACTGATTCCCCACATGTCCAGTATGCTTCTGTAGAACCACATTTCAGTTAAATTGAAGCTGAATCAAAAATGACCTTACTTTTTCTTAATTTGCTACCGTTTCGCTGCCTCGTTTTGAAAACAAAAAGGCTTTTTTGAAATTGTTTTCTGTATACATGATATTGACCGATGGCAATATTTCTCAAAGTGAAATCGTAGAAACTTCTTAATTCGTATTTAAACCAACAAATATTGGTTTGCTTATTGAGAAATACTATTTTTCAATAACAGACAGTAAGTCTTTAAAAATAACACGACCGAATATACGAAGATCAAGTATTTTCAGAAAATCGTTTAATAAACTAACAGAAGATACAAAACCTTCATGAACATAAAAACGATGGTAAATATTTTCTTTTTCATGATTGTCATGTTCAATGTTATTTAAGTCCGTTTTAATACTCCGGCAGTAGTCAAACATCATTCGTTTGTCCCACCGTCCCTGGTAGCACTCTCCCGTGTTTTTGATAACCTGATGGAATCGTTGTACCTGCTCATCACTCACATTGGCGCAATTATCCGGACATTTATCGAGATGGCTATGTAAAAAAAAAGAACCTTAATACTCATGTAGGCGTATTATTTATAAAATGTATTACTGATAAAGTTTATCAGTTAATTTGAATTTTGGCGATGAAAAACTTCGATACTTTTATCTAAATTTATTTATAAATGGAACTTTGTCTGTCTGTGTGTGTGTGTCCCCGTTACCTATAGACTCCGAAATGGCTGAACCAATTTTCTTGAAAATTTACACAGTTCTACTATAAGCGTCTGCGAGTGTTCTTAGCTAGGTTTTGTGTCGAGGTACCCCTTATAAATATCGAAAATCGAAAAAATCGGATTATAGAAGGAGTGGTCCGATTTTAACAAAATGATACACTCATAGACAAAGACATAAGAAACGATATTCAGAAGTTTCAATGTTGCAGCTCTTACAATAGTGCAGAAAATTTGATATCGATACCAGGAAATCAACATTTGACTAACATCCATTCATTTTTCTTTCAGTTTACGGTTTCGCTTTAACTGGAAACAACTATTGCTTTTTAGTCTTTCGTGCCAACGTCCAGGACCATGGATTAGTTTTAAAGCTTTCATTACACCCGAGCAACGCCGGGCTATTCTGCTAGTTTTGAAATATTTAACTCAAAAACACTTCTTTTTTATAAAAATGGTTTATTTCCGGTGGTTGACATAAATTGCTTGGCCTACCTGGATACTGATGTTTTTTCTACGATGTTTATGAACTAAATGTTGCGATCAGCCGAAATCATAAAGAGATCTTTTTTTTTCCAAAATGAGAAACAGAAACAGTAGCTAACCATGAAAATTTAAGGTAATCTTTGGAATCAGCACCATCAAACAGCGTGTTTTGCTTTTTGGTACCAAAACTCGTGTTGACCAGTGTAATATATACGACGAATAACTAGTAAAGAATTCTCATTAAATATTAAAACATTTCTTTCGACTAATTTCCGACATTTGCTATTGTTTTTTTATGTTTGAGTTTTGTTTAACGACATATCAACCTCTGTGGATTATTTAATGGCAAAAAAAAGAAAGGGTTTTTAATGTCCGGTTAAAGTGGAAAGGTTGATTTAATTAGATTTTTTTATGAAAATGTTTTTTATTTTAGAAAACTGAAGATTTCTAGCTTTGTATTCAAAAATGTTTTGCTGGTAATAATTTTTTCCTTCAAAAGTGTATTATGGCAATAATCTCTCCCCACCCCCTTTAAAAATGTGTTATGGTAATAATTTTTTCCTTCAGAAAAGTATTGTTGGTCATAATTTTATTTCAAAAATGTATATTTTTCTATAAAAGTCTATTTTTATGTATAGAAACTGCGTCTAGAGATTTTATGCAAAAGAGGTATTGTCAAATATTTTATATAAAAAGTATTCCGATATCATAATGGAACCACCCCCAAACTTAACTGTAGGGATGGTATTGTACTTATTGAAGGCAGTGCCATTTTTTCGCCAAACACTTGTCACTGTGTTTCGTCCGACCACATTACCTTTTTCCATAACTGACTACCTTTCTTTTCATAAGTTTCGACAAACATATTTGGTTTTCAGTAAAGGCACTTTTCTTGGTGATCTTGAGTGAAAGCCTGTACGATATAGAGCTCTGCTAATGGTATCCTTACTTACATTAATTCTAGCACCCTCAAGATCAGTTTTAATTTCAGAAGGGGTTTTTTGCACATTTCTGCTGATCCACCTTGAACTCCTCTCATATATTTTTCTCGGTCTTCCATTTCTTGGAAGGTTTGCTGTACCGTCGCCATACTTCTTACATTTTCTGATGATATTTCCTACTGTACTTAGTGCTAGATTCATTTCTTTGTTAATTTTTCGGTAACCTTGACCTCCTTTGTGACGTTCAATTATTCTATCTCACATATCTCTGGATAATTCTTTAGTTTTTGCCATTTTTAATCCTTGAATTGCAGAATGCACATCAAAGAGTCAGATGATTAGTAGCACAATCTTGTAAGCAATTGTGTGCTTCTCTGATTGGTCCGAGATAACATTCCAATACTATCAAAAATTTTAATATTTAAAGTTTTTAAAATACGAAGATTCGATTGGAAATTTGAAAAACGTGTCATGTATCCAATACTTTTGCATAGGGTAATTTTGAACTTTAATTAAAAAAATGAATTCAACCATGAGGTTTTAATTTTCCTTCCACATAACAACTTTACGAGATATTATTTACCAAATATCAGGCAAACAAAATGGCGAACATAAACTAGAGTTATAACAGAAAATAACATGTATCCAATACTTATGCGTGTCACTGGAGATGGAAAATTGTGGCTGGGTTTCCTACATTTTTTATGCAAGAGAGTACGCTACTGCTGAACCGGAAGTCATCCACGATTAGATTTGAAATAAAAATTCCGCTAGGCAACGGCAGTAGTTACCAAAAATAACAAACGCGTTAGAGTTACTTCGAATATCTGGTCGCGAGCTTGCAAACGTAAAAACCACAAACTTATTCGCCTGAAGAGAGTCAATTTTAGACTCGAAACACGTGTAGCGTCACAAACACCATTATGGACAATTAATGTTTCATAACATGTATAATTACAAAAACAATAAATATACACTTTAAAGAAAACGTTCTCGCCTTCTCACACTTTTTATTCTCTCTCGCAGTAGGTTGCCATTGCTTTCTGCGATAGACTGGTCACCAGCCAAGGCTATAGAACCCAATCTGCCCTATTATTTAACCCATAACTGGAGTGAGAAGAGATAAATTATATTATATCATTATATTAATAAGTAGTAATTATTGGGCGATCAGTTTATAACAATAGAAAACCAAACTCCCCACTTTATGACCAGTAGAAGTTTTAATTGTTTCCAACTATTATATTCAGTCAGTCAATTAAGTGCCATACGTTATACACGATTGGGCGATCATGTCTCAAAGGGGGCAGAAGATTATCCCGCAGTAGGTTGCCATTGCTTTCTGCGGTAGACTGATTGCCAGCCAAGGCTATAGAACCCAATCTGAGAAGGAGTGAGAAGAGATATATTATATTATATGTTAATAAGTAGTAATTAGTCGGGGATCAGTTTATTGCTTCATAACAATAGAAACCCGATCCCCCACTTTATGACCAGTAGAAGTTTTGATTTTTTTTAAAACTATTATATTCACTCAGTCAGTTAAGTGCTATACGTGATACACGCTTTGGGCGATCATGTCTCGAAAGAGACATGACTGACTGGGAAGAAGTTTATCCCGCTTAGGTTGCCATTACTTTCTGCGGCAGACTGGTTGCCAGCCAAAGCTATAGAACCCAATCTTTCTTATTATTTAACCCATAACTGGAGGGAAGAGACGGATTTATACCTTTCCCAGGGGTGTTTGTGCGGAAGTGAATGCAAGGAATTCAACTGGAATTTGTCGTTCCGAGTCGGTATACACTACACCACAAGGAAAATCTGCTGGAGATTGTTGAACTCTGAAAATGAGGCGGGTCACTTAGGAGCCGATATTTTTCTGAAGAGGAGAGAACAAACTCAAGAAGCGTCATTTTCATACTACACCCTGTCATATACACAACTTAGAAATGAGTTTGAATATAAGCATATTACTTCCCTAAACTGAATAACTTTTCATTCATAGTCGTGGAGTTCTAATCTATTCTTGCCCTCTTTTCCACTCTCAAGCTGTTGGAACACAAGAGAGGTTAATTTCGAAACAAAATCAAAGGACTGATACTAACGTCGATACTAGAACAGTGTGATTTGGCTGCTCTGATTTTTTTTCCTCTAAAAAATTTTTTAAACACAAAAAATAAATTCGAGAAAAAATAAATAAATAAATGCGAAAATAAAATAATGCAACGAAACTGATCAAAATACTGTCGGCACGACAGCCGTACAAAAATCAGCTAAAAAATTAATCTATGTTTTCGACAAAGCCCGACTATACTATCAAGAAGCTACTTTGAAATTAAAAAATAATTGAAATAATATCATTTCTCAATTCCCTCTTTCTCTGTCACTTCCACAAATATTATCATGGCTTCTGCTCTGACGAACATAAGTCACTGGCGCCCCCACCACAAGAATTTACTCGTGCAACCAGACTGGCAGCCGACAATTCTACTCCACCAGCTTCTTTTCTCGCACTTCCCACCTGTGGAAATTCCTTCCATATACTTGCTTTCCTGGCGGCTACAATCTCCAGGAATTTAAATGCAATGTCAATTCCCATCTCTTATCCACCTGACTCCAGTTCTTCACTCGTTCTTTCTACATCACCCGTGTATTTCCTTTCTCTCTGCCTTCGCAACTGTCTTCACACCTCTGTTCCCATTCTTCTCTTGCCCTTTCTCTGTAACTGGCTGTCTTCCTACTTAAGCTTTAATTATTTAATGTAGCCCCCTGCGCATCAGTGGCGGTACAGCCTTGTTTGGGGTGAAACGATTAAAAAAAAATGACTACATGACTATTAAGTGTGTTTCCCTTCCTAACAACATGTCTGTTTCTATCTGATTGTTTTATTTTGTTTGTATTTCTTTGGGGAGAATATTTCGAATTAAAGTCTTCCTTCAGATATACGAATATGACTATTAAGTCTTTTTTCCTCCTTAATAACATGTCTGTTTCTATCTATCTGGTTGTTTTATTATGTTTGTTTTTCATTAGGGACAATATTTTGAATCAACGTCTTCCTTTAGACATGAAAATATGACTATTAAGTCACTTTCTCTCCCTAACAACATGTCTGTTTCTATCTATCTGGTTGTTTTATTATGTTTGTTTTTCATTAGGGACAATATTTTGAATCAACGTCTTCCTTTAGACATGAAAATATGACTATTAAGTCACTTTCTCTCCCTAACAACATGTCTGTTTCTATCTATCTGGTTGTTTTATTATGTTTGTTTTTCATTAGGGACAATATTTCGAATTAACGTCTTCCTTTAGATATGAAAATATGACTATTAAGTCTCTTTCCCTCCCTAACAACATGTGTGTTCCTATCTATCTGGTTTTATAATGTTTGTTTTTCTTTGGGGACAATATTTCTAATTAACGTCTTCCTTCAGATATACGAATATGACTATTAAGTCTCTTTCCCTCCCAAACAACATGTCTGTTTCTATCTATCTAATTGTTTTATTTTGTTTTGTGTTTTTTTGTTTTGTTTTTTTTCAAACCTGTCTCTGTATGGGTCCTTAAAAATCTAAATATAATCGAAAACGCAGAGGAAAATTACTGAACTTCCGTAAAATCGCCATTGATTGGAAATGTTTTGACAGAAAATGCGACACTAAAATACTAAGGCGCATTAAAAGAGCGAAAGAGCTTCATTAAACAATTATTAAACAGGATGTACGTTGTGGTGCAGTGGATATCGACTCAGAACGACAAATCGGGGAGCCGAGTTCGAATTCCAGTTGAACTCCTTGCATCCACTTACGCGCAAATACCCTTGGGAAAGATATTAATCCGTCTCTTCCCTCCAATTATGGGTTAAATAACAGAACAGATTGGGTTCTATAGCCTTGGCTGGCAAACAGTCTACCACAGAAAGTAATCTTCTGCCCATTCAGTCATGTCTCTTTTGAGACATGATCGCCCAAAGCGTGTATCACGTATAGCACTTGACTGACTGATTATTAAGCAAGAAAATGTCGTTAGAACCAAGGAAAAGAGTACCGAATTGTTATGTAATATGAGTATATGACAATGATTAATAGACTCCTCATAGACGCATGATGTACTTGAAGCAATAGAAATATGGTTCTACAGAAGGATGATGAGAATTTCATTTACTGAACACGTGAACAGCAACAAAGCTTTACAGAAAATGCAAACAAGAAGGACACTTCTACTCAACATCCGAAAGAGAGTTGAAATTTTTAGGGTACATACTGAGCAAAAAAGGCTAGGAAAATTTGATACTCTTTGAACAGATTGCAAGCAAAAGGAATAGAGTAAAATTACACATAACATCCTAACGAGCTTGAATAAATGGATGTCGGGAAATGGTTTCGAGATAAAACAGAAAGACAAAATTTATTTTTATAATCGTGTCGCCCCAAGCAAGGCATTTTACTGCCACTGTTGTGCAGGGGGTTACATAGGAGGAATGTTATGAGGAGTGAGAGGTTGCAGAGGGTGTCAGGAAGAGAGTACTGATGAGAGTGGGGTGGATGTAGAAAAGCATGAGAGAGAGGATGTAAGTTATTGAGACAGGAGATGACTATTGACTTTACATTTAAGTTCTTGGAGATTGTAAGACGAGTAGAAGAGGGAAGAGATTACTGATGAGAGTGGGGTGGAAGAGGAGGAATGTTACGAGGAGTGAGAGGTTTCAGGGGGTGTCAGGAAGAGTGTAGATGAGGGAAGAGATTACTGGTGAGAGTGGGGTTGACGAGGAGGAATGTTATGAGGAGTGAGAGGTTGCAGAGGGTGTCAAGAAGAGAGTAGGAGCAGGACGAGAGTACTGATGATTGTGGGGTGGAAGAGGAGGAATGCTATGAGGAGTGAGAGGTTGCAGAGGGTGTCAGGAAGAGAGTACTGATGAGAGTGGGGTGGATGTAGAAAAGCATGAGAGAGAGGATGTAAGTTATTGAGACAGGAGATGACTATTGACTTTACATTTAAGTTCTTGGAGATTGTAACTATTAATAGAAATTGTGGAGAACCATAATCACCAAGGGACACGCTAAATAAAAGAATAATATCTTGACATTTTGAAAAGTTTCTCATTTCGAATTCTTGACCATTTACCCGATTTTTTTAAAAAAATCATAATGCACAAATGCGCATGCGCGTATCCGGCCGTGATGTGTTTAAAAGGAGCCAAAAGATTTCTCAACAGCATTTTTTTTCTACAACAAAGAAAATCCAATATGCACTTAAAACTTCCCAAAGCAGACAAGAAAAATAATAAGTCCTTCAGGATGCGGCATATTGGAAAAATGCAACTCTAATAAAGACCTTGTTTTTCATGCTGCAGTTACTGCGGTCTGCAATCCCCAGCGAAGCGTTAGTGGTTTTGTGAATATTTCATTTGGAATTGGCTAATGGGAAACATCATGCATAAGCATATTTTTTAGAAGTGAAAACTTTCTTTCTGCTTGCAAATTATTTTGAAGAAAACTTTTAAAAGCAACCTCATACAGTATTTTCTTCTATATAATACGATTTGAATATACAGTGTAACCCTGATATAAGAGAGTTGTCGGGAACGGATAAAAAGAGAGTTCTCTTATATTCGGATTTATCGTATATCAGGGTTCTCTCTTATATCCGTGTTTGGTCTATTTTATATATATTACCACAGGCTCTAATATCTGGGTCTCTTATATCCGGGTTATACTGTAATACAAAGTGCGTATTATACGATTCCGAGTTTCTTTTCTTTTTATCATCATATCGCCCCAAGTAAGACATTCCTCTTATGTAACCCCCTGTTTTGTAGGGGGCTACATAGGAGGATTGATATTATGAGACACACCCCTATAACCTGTCACTCTTTCTCATAATATTATATATTATTTTATTATAAATACTTTATTATGCATTATAAATATAGTATAAATACTTTATATCATTACATGGAAAAATTCATGCATGAAAAATAATATTCTTAAAATTATGTTAAACCTGGAAAAGAACAGGACAAGTTATTAAACCTGGAAAAGTAAAGGACAATATATTCTAGTGAAGTAAAAAATAAGAAATTTCTTACTTAAAATATTGCATTCAAATTTGATTTTTAGCTGCAATATTTTAGGTAAGAAATTTTTTTCTTCGCTAGAATATCTTCTCCTTTACTTTTCCAGGTTTAATAACTTGTCCTGTTCTTTTCCAGGTTTAATATAATCTTAAGAAATTTTATTTTTCATGTGCGCATTTTTCCATCCTGTTGTAGTGACCGGTTTGGTCGGAAGTAAGACACAGAAAACAAAAAGTAGGTTCAAAACAGTGTATTAGTATAAAAAGAACAATGTACAATGTAAGTCTTAAAAATAAGTAAACAGAAATAAGTAAGTCCTAATGGTACAGTTACGCTGCGTATTGCCGGACTAACTGGCTTTAGCTGCGTATTTGCAATCGTTAACTACCTTAACTAACTGCCTTCGGAAGTCGCGCAGATAACTATATATAACAAGAGGAAGAGTCTATTCCTCGTAGGAGGGCACCATAACAATTTTTAAACAGCTATGCTGATGGCACTACGATACACGGGCGCACCTCCAAAACTCGTAGTGGTCAGAGATTAGCAGCTGACCTCTTTTCCAATCTAACACTAACTTTCCAGTGATGGGGAAGACTGGCTGGTTACATTCAATCCCTCTAAAACCAAACCGGTTATATTTCATCACCGCCGATCTGACCCCGAACTACCACCAGTCACGATGGACGGGTGCGCCCTTGAGGAGGCATCGTACCTTTAGAGGATATTGGGCCTCACGTGAAATTCTTATATGCGATCAAAAGATGCAGGTAAAATGATCAGTTTCTTATAACTCTACAGTAAGTAACTGACTCTTCACGCTATCCTCTACCTTTAAAAGAACAAGATCTGACCGAAAATAGTGTACAGTTGCCATATTTTGGCGGGAGCTGCCTGGTCCTCCTTGATAAAGTTGATGATCAACTGAGAGATGATGTTTGGTCCCTACCCGACACAGAATGTGCCAGGTGAGTATATAACGTAACTGACTTCTAACGCTATCTTCTACCTTTGTAAGAGCCAGATCAGGCCGAAAATGGTGTACAGTTGCTCTATTTTTGCGAGAGCTTCCTGGTCCTCCGTGATAAAGTTGATGATCAAATGAGAGATGATTTTTGCTCCCAACACGACACAAAATGTACCAGGTGAGTATATAACGTTACAGTAAGTAATTGACTTTTCATGCTATCATCTACCTTTATAAGAACCAGGTCAGGCCGAAAATGGTGTACTGTCGCCATATCTGAGCAGGCTCAACTCAGACATCTTTTTCCAGTCTTTATAGAGTTCAAAAGCGTCTCCTAGACCTTGTTAGAAAAGAATTATTTTCCACGCACTCTCTCACTCACTGGCGGCATGTGGCGAGTCTCTCAATGCTCTATGGCTACTACCACTTCGTTCAACTAGGCCTGACCTTCACAACTAGGCCCCGCCATGCTACTAAACCACAAGCACTCCATATATGCTTCGTCGGTGAGAAGTATGTTCCAATCAAATAGCTTCTTCCCACGAACCAAAATAATGTTTCCCAAATCATTGCAATCTTGAACTGTTCGAGTCAAAATCAACTGTTGTCTTCCTCTATTACTGATATAAATTACTCGTTAAAGTAGACCCCTACCTTGAGTGGCTCCCGAGCCTTGTACACGGTAAAACATAGTGTAAAATAATTAACAATAATTTTTCCAACTACATCATCGATAAACAAATAAGATTTTTATTACAAAAAATAAATAACACCAGTACTAACAATGCATGACAACAATGCATCAACATATTTTACTGTAACCAAATGCACAATAACTGCAAGCAGAACGAATTCACAATGTAATGAACCATTAAACGCAATATTTCATTCTTAAATCCCGATAGACATGTAAAACTTATATTACAGAAAATTAAAAACTGCTAACCTCATCGTCACTAATCAAAATAATAATATTAAATCTAAACTAGCGATGACAATATTTTATTTAATACTGGTTAATTAATTATGTGTCCGATTATCCTCAGAGCTGCTCTTTAATTCATTCCTTTTAAATATGATTTTTAACAGGTTTTAATTTTTCGTTTTTCCTCAGTCATTCAACTTACTCTCCACAGAATCTCTCTCTCTCTCTCTATATATATATACATATATATATATATATATATATATATATATATATATATATATATAGACATATATATATATATATATATGCATTCTTGAATGAATATATATATATATATATATATATATATATATATATATATATGACTTATTATAAAAATTATTAAAAGTTATTAAAAATCGCCTAAAGACATCACTTATGGTAGAAACCTGGGTAGCGAAATAACTCGTTTAAAAATGGAAAATATTCAAAAGTTCTACAATATAATTGTATCGAACACTTTTTAATACAAATGTATGCTAGTCTAACCCTATTCAAACCAAAAACTAAGTATTAAACAATCAATCAATATATATATATATATATATATATATATATATATATATATATATATATTAAGACCTTGAATAAGTTCTCGCTGATTTTTCATGAAAAGTAATGTTTTATTTACAAAAATTATGTCACTGAAAGTATTGTCCATCTCTGGTTAGTATTTTTCCCTTTTTTCTGGCATCATTTGAATTCCACGTTGGAAAAACGACACGTCTTTTGAGGTTAACCAAGTGCCGACCCATTTATTTGCATCTACATAAGAAAGTGCTGCTCAGCCAGGTCATGATCGGAACAAATTATAATCGGACGGAACAATGTCCGGTGAATACGGCAGAATAATTTAACTTTCAATTTTCTAATTTTACTAAAATAAAGTGTCAGAAATCTTTTGAAATATTTTTTAAATGGATGAATTTTTTTGTTTACAAATTTCTTAAAATTAAGAAAATGTCCGCTTTTAAGAAAATTTTAAGAAATCGAAATTAAATGTGACATTCCAATCTATATAATTTCTATCTGAAATACACCAGAATTGTTTACTTAATGGAAATAATATATTTAATCATTAAGCTTTTCATTAAATCTTAAATGAAATCTTCAAGAATGTTTTTTCATTTTAGAAATTTTATTTTAAACTTAGGTGTCGAAAATTTATGCCGAAAAAATGGAGCTACCTAATTTGTTACTTTCAAATGCGTAGGAGAAAGTACTAGTTTGTACAAGATTCTTCAGCGTAATTTTCTCGAAATCGATAGTGAGTTCAGTATACGCGGAAAGTTGTTTCACAAGCACTGCCGCTTCCAAGATGGCAACGTAATTTAAGAACGACCGCTTGTGAGTGATTACTGATCATCGCCTGAACAGCCTGCAGGCCAGTCAGATGTTTTGCAGATTTATCGGCAGAATCTGTCTTTAGAAGCCAACGAGAATATAAAGCCGTGTAACATCGCAAATTCTTCACATAACCCAACTTTTCTTAACAACAGTAATTAAAAGTGATCTTCTTCTTTTATGTGCCCTGTCATTTCAGGACGTAGGCGATCATGGCTTTCCACACCTCCCTGTCCCTGGTGGCTCGTGTTACACCACCCAAACCCGCCTCTACCATCGACTAGCTCAAGCCCATAAATCTAGAATATAAATGTATAGAAACTAGCATGGCCACAAAATAAGGGATCAATTTATATATTGATTATAATATAGAATTGATCCCCATTTTACATCCATACTATAATTTCTTATAAACAGTTGGCATATATATTATTCTTCTATGGGCCTTGTCCTTTTAGGACGTAGGAGATCATGGCTTTCCACATCTTCCTATCCCTGGTGGCTCTTAGCACGCCTTCTCCTGTTACACCACCCAAACCCGGCTCTACCATCCACTAGCTGAAGCCCATAAATCTAGAATATAAATGTATAGAAACTAGCATGGCCACAAAATGAGGACTCCACTTATCTATTGTTTATAATATAGAATTGATCCCCCATTTTATATCTACATTATAATTTCTTATAAACAGTTGGCATATATATTCTTCTATGTGCCTTGTGTTTTCAGGACGTAGGCGATCATGGCTTTCCCCATTTCCCTATCTCTGGTGGCTCTTAGCACGCTTTCTCCATTTGCACCACGCAACCCTCGTTCCGTCATCCACCTGCTCAGGCCCTTCAGATATGTTATGCGCTGCTTTCCCCTGTCTCTTTTTCCCTATATCTGGCCTGTTAGTAACAGGTTCTCCAAGCCCTCCTTCCTCATCGCAGGTCCCAGGAACTTCAGCTGTCTCTTCCTGATACTCAGTATTAATTTCCTTTTTGTTTCCATCATTTCTAAGACCTCATCATTGCTCACATGCTCGGTTTATGATATCTGCAGCATCCCTCTGTAGAATCACATTTTAGCTGCTTCAAGTTTTTTCCTTCATCTTTGATGATATTGTCCAAATATTCACTGCCATATTGAAGAACCGACATTACATAGCAATCCAGTACTATCCTCTTTGTGTTTAGCGAAATTGTCCTGTTCCTTAATACTCTTCTCAACTCCTGGAATGTATCCTTGTGCTTTTAGATCTCAGGAAAATAAATGTATAGAAACTGATGTGGTCACATATCAGTTGCTTCAAGTTTTTCCTTCATCTCTGATGATATTGTCCAGCATTCACTGCCATATTGAAGAACTGACGACACATCGCAATCCAGTACTCTCTTCTTTGTTTCTAGCGAAATTGCCCTGTTTCTTAATACTTTACTCAGCTTCTGGAATGCTTCTTTCGCCATGCCAATTAAAAGTGATAGAAAGCGTTAAAAACGTTGCAACTAAGAAACTGTAATAACTATTCCGAAATTTATGTCACTCTTTTATTTACGAAAATATGTCTCTCTTGCTATTTAACCCATAACTGGAAGAAAGAGACTTATTAATACCTTTCCCAATGGTATTTACGCGTAAGTGAATACAATGGATTCAACTGGAATTCGAACTCGGCTCCCCGTTCCGAGCCGATATCTACTGTACCATAACGCACATGTAAAAGTGTAAGAGAGTGAAATGAAAATGAGTGAATGTTGTGAATTTTTTAAAAGAAAGAAAGAAGAAACAGGGAAGGAAAAAAACGATATCATTAGAAGGAATGTTGAAGAAGCTGAAGAAGGAAAAAAGAATGACGCAATCAAGGAATGAAAAATGAAAGAATCAATCAAGGAATGAATACGAAAGAGCAAAATCAGAGCAAAAAAGAGAGAGAGAGAAAGAAAACGAGACTGAAAAATGAATGGTGTTTGAAATAGATGTAATTTTCACTTCCTTTAGGCAATCAAAACAAGCCACTTCGTTAACGAAAGATAGAGAGAAAAGAGACTAAACTACATAAAAGAGAAAGAGATAAAAAAACATTAATAATAAGAACAATAAAAAAGATGAATAACAGAAACCAATAGTAAGAAAAAATAGCAAAAAGGGAGAAAAAGAAAGATCGTCTCATTTTGCAAATGGATGAAATCAGGTCCCCTGACTGCGCATTCGGCTTAAATATTTACGCTTCCGTTCGCGATAAATTTAAACAATAAATTCCGTTTCTCTTTGCGTCTTCTCTCGTCGCGGTAACTCCATTTTAGGATTATTGTGGTCAGTTCATCCACCGAACATTTGCGTTTCAACTATAAAGTTCCATCTGATCCATGATCACACTTAAATACGTGGGCGATATTTAAGCTCGTCTGCCAATGACTTTTTAGTTCACCTGTGATTCTCGTTGCATTGAGACCAAACATTAACTTGTCTATTTCAGGCTAGCTAAGCCCTTTCTTCTTCATAGATATTACAGTAAAACTTATATTATGAGAATGTATAAAGATATCTTCAGTTTTGAATCCAAGCCAATGCTCAGGAATGTTTTTGAATTTTTTCGAGGTCTGACGTTTGATTGGTGAGCGAAAGTGAGTTTTTTTTGTTTTGTTTTTTTTTCGCTTATAGGGGCTAGTTGCTTGTATATTCCGTTTGTAGTGAAGGGTAGTAGTATACCGTTGTAGGTTAACGGAATTTGGCCTTGTGGTAGATCGCCCACTATAAGTCATAAAATGATTATAAAATCAAGAAAGGCAATTTGAGTAGAAAATAACATTTATATATATATACATATCAATTAATGTTTTTACAGTTAAAGCAATACTTGAATATAGGTCCAATGTTCATGGCAAATAATGAGCTGGAAGAGATAAAAGGCTTAGGAATGTGGGAAGCGGAGGTACGTGAGGAATGTCTTTGAAGTAGTCGCTCCTGAAGTTAGTAAGTACTTTTGAGACAGTGGAGAAGGAAAGAGACAAGCACAGTAGCCGCTCGACTTAAGTCAGGGGGAGACACTGGTAACTCTCGCCTGTCTGTCTGTCTGTCTGCTGGGGTCTTGTCTGTATCCGCTTTTTATATCTGCTTTTTGGATCAAAACAGCTCGTTTTTGGATTTCATAATTGTATTTGATTCTGGGCTTCCCGTTGGCTGGTAAATAAAATTCACGTAGGCTCGCGAAATGGAAATTTGATATTTGATTAATTTTAATTTTTCAACCGGAACATCTGCGCGAATACACCTGCGCAGAGATGATTTTTGTTCATTTGCTTTCTGGTTGTTATAGAGCAAACATCCGGTCTCTCGCTTTTGCTCGGTATCACCACAGGCTTTCTTACCAGTTTTGTTACTACGTTGCCCGCTGGATTGTACACAACAGGGAGGAAAGAACATTAGCATAGCTGCTCTGATACTTAGAGCAGCTCTTTTTATGCTTACAATTTTCTGTATTTTTTTCTTTGACAGGGCACGAACTCTTTTTCGAGGAGGTGATTTTCTCTTTCGTTACAATTTCTCATAACTGGCAGATGGTAGTCACTAACGGATGGACTTTATTCGATGATACAAGGAACAACACTCAAAACGCTTAAACCAGTGCGGAATAATAGGGTTTGGTATTGATGCACTTCCTTCCAATTCCCGAACTATGTACGCAGCGTTAACATTTTTAGACCTAATTAAAAAATATATATATTTTAAAATAATTTCCTTCGAACTAAAAGTATATTCATTTGTATAGTTGGCATAATATATATACAACGAATCTGAATAGTGTTAGTAATATATATATAACGGAAATTAACGAAGATTAACGAAACTTGGTTATAAACAGCCGACACATTGAAATGATTTGTTTGAACATTATTTTTGATCGATACTCTTATTTAAGTAGATATTCTGTGTTTTTTTTAAATTAATTATATATTTATATCTACCGGCTTGATTATTTATTTATTTGTAATAAAAATTTATCGTAAATAATCAGGCCGGTAGATATAAATATATAATACTGTTTAATTAAAAAAAAAAAAAACAGAATATCTACTTAAATACGAGTATCGATCATGAATAATATATATATATATATATATATATATATATATATATATATATATATATATATAACCAAATGAATAAGGAATGAAGAAAATATTTGTAACATTCAAAACATTAATTTAAAACAGTGCTCTTATATAAAAATAGAGCAATGAATATCTATTATAAATTAAACTTTAGAACATTTACAAACTACAATCTACTACAAGACTGTAGTTTGTAACCATCATTATTAGCTACCTGATGAGTCGTTTTATTCTCATCCGCCAAGGGATAAATTTAGTTCAAGATACCACCTCTAAGACGAGTGTCGACCAAAATTAAAGAGCGTGTCCTGCCCATGAGAAACGGCTATTCTCCTCCGGATATCACCTGATATTTCTAGGCCACGGGAAGTTTTTTTTTTATAATCATATCGCCCCAAACAAGGTAGTTTACTGCCACTGGTGCTCAGAGGGGTACATAGGAGGAAACTTATGAGAAAGAATGACAGGTTATAGGGGATGTCAGGAAGTGGGTAAGAGAAGGATGAGAATACTGATGAGATTGGAGTGGATGGAGAAAGGAGCATGAGAGAGAGGATGCAGGTTAGTGAGATAGGAGATGACTATTGACTTTACATTTAAATTCTTGGAGATTGTAGCTGTCGGGGAAGCAAGTAAACGGAGTTGAGCTATCAGGTCGGGATCAATTACATTGCAGATTCTTTGTTAAATTTTGTCAAGAACACCGAGATGAATAGTAGAGGCAACCGACCAGATGTGACAGCAGAATTTCATGCACGGGTTGATCTTAAATTTATATATGTACAAGATGGATTCAGACGAGAAAAACTTCCTGACTCTATACATTAAACCGACCTTTCTAGTAGCAGATTTTGCTATGGATTCAATGTAGTCATTCCATTTAAGGCGCAGTGTTTTGCTTTAAGGGAGACTAGCCTGATCCATGCTGATGTGGGTATAGGAGCGATTCTGTATGGTGGTTAAAATATAGCAGCTCCGTTTGGAAGTATTAAATTTACGAACCATTTCTTACCCCAGTCCACCACAGATTGAAGGTTCTTTTCAAGACCAGCAGCAAGGTTTGTTTTGTCGGTCTCGGCAGATTTCTTATCGAGGCTGGAGTAAATGGTGGTATCGTCAGCGTAGATGCCTACTTGGGATCTGATTACATCAGGGAGATCATTGATGAAGATCAGAAAAAGCGTAGGACCTAGAGCAGAGCATTGGGGGACACCCACGTTCATATGATAGGTTTAGGAAGCATGCCCATTCAGTATTAGCTGCATGACATGACAAGAGTCAAGTGAAACAGAGATCTAGCAGTGAGTCAGTTCCATTAGGTTGTCCCAAAAGTTCGTAAACACTTTGCTATATCACGGGAGGGGATAAACAGAGAAATTCTAGTGCAAGAAATAACTCTTAACATTGAGGATATATGAATAGAGATTTATTATACCTCAGTACAATAAACCAAATACACGTACACCAACGAACAGTTAACAAGAATAACATTTAAGAAAGCAATGTCTCTGTATACGTCCGTCTTGAGAAGGCTTCCGTCTAGTGACGTCTAACTCTCGTCTAAGGCCGATGGCTATCGACTCTCTCGTATAATGACGAATAATTTCGATTAATCCCGTGTAATGACGAAGACTCTCGTATAATCACGAACAGTCTGTAGTTCGTTCTAGTCCCGGTCTTTTATAACCCGGGCCATACCCATTCCGGGGTAGGATAGGATATTTCACTACAACACACTTGTAAAAAATTGAAATTTTACTCGCAAAAACAACAAAAATTGCTGAGCAATTGACGGCATATTTCAATTCGTCTGTTGGCTTGTGCTTCAAATGTCGGTGAATTGTCGATTTGCTAACTCCAAGCTCATCAGCCAATTCTCGAGTGCTCGATGAAGGCGCAATGTCCAACCTAGTTTGCAAGTCTCCATCATCCAACTTTAACGGCCGTCCCGAACGAAGCTTATCTTCAAGACTCATGTCGCCAGAATTGAAACGCTTGTACCACTTTGTTCTTTCACCTTCAGCAGCACAAACCTCTTCTGCAGCTTTTCTAGTTGAAAGACCTCGCTTCCAGCAGTAACGAATCAAAACTCGCAGCTCAATTTTATCAATTGCGATCTGGAATAGAATGATGAAGATCACTATAACAATGTAAACGCAAAATTACATAAAAATTCAATTTTTCGCATGTGTTTACGAACTTTTGGGGCAACCTAATATTAGAGCTATTAGAGAAAAGTTTGGAGAAATGCACCACTTACATAAGGGATTGGGTGATTGAAAAGTTCATGGTATTAACACCAGCAAGATCTGTGACAGAGTTTATCAGCCACTTAACGTGGGGGCATCTAAGTCTCCAAACACATATATATGAGCGAACGGTCATATTGTTCGAGATGCTTTCAAGTACGGAACAGTCAGGAGATGAAGGTGAGCGGTTGAGAAAGAAAAGATAGCTAACCGAGCTTAGTAGAGAGAGACGGAGACACATGTAGGAATGATCTGGAGATTCAAGACTAATTACCCTAGTTAGAGAGAGATGTTCACTGACAAAAACGCCAACTCCATGCATATGGACATTGGAGTCTTTCCTAAAGAGGAAAATGTAACCAGGGATACAGAAATCAGAGGAAGGAATAAACGGGTCAAGGTGAGTTTCACGGAGGGCTAAGATGTCAGGTGAGTTTCACGGCGGGCTAAGATGTCAGGTGAGTTTCACGGCGGGCTAAGATGTCAGGTGAGTTTCACGGCGGGCTAAGATGTCAGGTTAGCTTCACGGAGGGCTAAGATGTCAGGTGAGTTTACTTTGAGGAAGGATTCAACGCTGCAAAACTTGGCACGAGAAAGAGATGTTAACAGATTTAGGGGATTTTTGTTTAGCTGATTTAGTTGTAATTGTCACTTTGTTTGATGTCATAATTTGAGATTTTTTGTTAAGGAATAGTAATGTCAGTCGGTTGTCACATGCAACATGTGTAGGATGGAAACTGGCACAGACTGCAGCAAAATGTGGCCTCATGATTTCCCACCAGAGTCACTCGCAGGGACACCCATCCATGCGCTACATATCACTACAAGAAAGCACTGATATTATACAACTGTTGATCAGAACAGCCTCTCAAGACGCTCCGCAAGAGTTCGAGCTCCTAACTACCAGTAGGAAGCAGCAACCAGGAATTTGCCAACCCGATACTCTCAGAATGAAGAGATGTTGTCACCATTCACACACATTACAAAAAGCTTGCGACAGCACTACTATTAAAACCTGAGGAGATGAAATAAACCGAGAACTCCTTCGTAAACAGGAAATAAGGGATAAGCCTCTACTCTTATTTAAAAGAAGAGAGAGGGTGAGAGTAAGGTCTATCTACTCCAATTTATAAAAAATTAAAAACTCAAAGTTCTAACTTTGTAAAGGTAAAAATCCGTATCTTCCCTCCAGCTATGGGTTAAATAACAGGACAGATTGGGTTCTATAGTCTTGGCTGGCAACCAGTCTACCGCAGAATATAATGGCAACCTACTGCGGGATAATATTCTGCCCAGTCAGTCATGTCTCTTTCCAGACATGATCGCCAAAGCGTGTATCATGTATGGCACTTAATTGATTGACTAGTTTGGCGGCAAGGTCTCATCAATATTTAATGATCTTCGCTAGATGTAGCCGTAAGTTCTATGTCAACAGTTTCTTTTCTCGCACTTCTGGATTATGGGAATTTCTTCTCATTCCATGCTATCCAGCCAACTTTGATCTTCATAAATTTAAATTCAGTTTCACTCATTATCTACAGTTTTGTTGATTACTCTTCTATTGCTGTCACTCCTTAATAACGTTTCTCTTTTTTCTTATTCTTAAATACTAAGTAACCCTTGACGTCTTAGTGGCTTTATCACCTTGAATTGGGCGAGATAATTACAAAGAATAAACTTTAATAAACCTCATTTTCTTTTCTTTTCATTGATTTCACTTTGAGGCAAATAAATCTATCTATTCATAAGTGCGTTTATCAATTTTAGTTGACGATTTATTATAAACGTGTCCCGAGAAATAGATATGCTATTCAAGTTTTCGATTAGTAGAACTTTAGACGTTTAGGAATTAGGTGTCGTTTTTTCTATAAAATATCAGATATTAAGAACGTCTGCTTAATCCATGTTTTTGTATCCACTTCGGCCCAAATTGGCGAAATTTATATCGCCACCACTTGTCACTGTTCAATCTTCAAGTTCGTAATCCCCCAATAAATCAAAATGACATATCTATTTAATCATTTTTCTTTTTTCAATTACATGCGGATCAACAGATTCCGGTAAACTGAAGCGAATCACTGATTAGTTTCATGGCAAATCAACAAAAGTAAAATCGTTTCTAAATATGGTGTCATAGAAAGATAATGACAAAAAGGGAATTTTTTTCTTATCAAAGATCTGTTTTGCCGGAGAAAGCACACGTTTTTTGACGTCATCGGTTTGATAATAGAAAGACAAAACAGTGTTAGAGTTATATACCATTATCTTGTATGTTATAAACTACTATTGCCCTTGCTGGAACAACAATCATCTTGTCGGATAACCAATAACAACGAACACATATACATAAAAACAAGCTGCTATCTGTTAACCATCACAGACAATCGTTCCTACCTTCCATTAGCATGGACCAGGCTAGTCTCCCTGAAAGCACGGCACTGCGCCTCCTCGGGTTAACTCTCTTAGCAGACCTCAAGTAGAATGAATATATTATAGAATCCATAGCTAAATCCGCTGCTAAAAAGGTCGGTTGTGTAGGGCCAGGAATTTTTCCTGTCTGAAACCATCCTGCACATATATAAATCTACCATCCGCCCGTGCATTGATTACTGCTACCATATCTGGTCGGGTTCCCCTGCTATCCACCTAGGGGTCCTTGACAAAATCCAACGGAGAATCTATAATGTGATCGACCGTGACTTGGCAGCTCAGATAAAGTCACTTTGTAGTAGACTGTCAGTTGTACATGTTCTAAGGTATAATTTATAATAAGTATTAATTGGTCTATTTCTCTGTTGAGCACTGTTTTCAATTAATGTTTTAAATGTTGCAAATATCTTCTTCGTTCTTTATTCTTTTGGTTATATATATATATATATATATATATATATATATATAGGTTTCATTGAACAGGTTTCAAGAAAATAATAAACGAAAACTTAAAATTCTAGAAGCTATCTACATCAAACAGTTTAAACCTAACTTAAATAAAATAAATTTCGACATCTCCACTAACATACTCCAATGCCTATAATCGACGGGTGAGGTCATAGTTACTATGCTTACCCCTCTACCCATAGTAGTAGCAGTTCGCAGACCAATCCCCTCATGTCACCATACCCTCATGTGACCAAGAACCTACCACCACCACTTCGTCACCGCCTGCGGCCATCTGCCGCGCATAAAATGGACCTGGTTAATTTTCTCTGTTTAATTCCACTCTGTTAATAATTTAAATATTCTCTGTCACTATATATTAAATGTCCATCCTTTGATAATGGCTTATGTAAGCCGAAAGCTCAGACCTGATAAAAAAATCAACAATTATTTCGATTTCTTGTTGTCTTTTGATGACAACACTATCAAGCTAATCAGATCATACGAAAGGATCTTACACAAAATAAATAAAAAGAAATTGTCTATATTATTCAATGAAACCTGTATTAATGAAAAAATGCTGCCAAAATACACACAATATATATATATATATATATATATAGAGAGAGAGAGAGAGAGAGAGAGAGAGAGAGCTTCAGGCCAATCCATCAGCTTCCGTCTTTATTGTACAGAAGATTTTACACGAATGAACCATTCATTCGTGTAAAATCTTCTGTACAATAAAGACGGAAGCTGATAATGATTCGCCTGAAATAGGCCCACACTACCGAGTTACCATGAAATGACGTGTCTGCCTTAATTTAAGAACACTCACAGACGCTTACGGTACAACTGTGTAAATTTTCAACAAAATCTGTTTAGCCGTTTCGGAGTCTATAGTTAACGGACACACACACGCACAGAGACAAAGTTACATTTATAAATAAGTTTAGATAGATAGATTCACAAAGTTAATGCTAGCGTCCACCTATACACATAAAAAGAGGCATATATATATATAATGGGTTAAATGCCGTTTAAATTAAATTTCGTCGATAATCAGGAAGAATTCGAGTTAGGTTAACTGAGAAGTGGCCATCGAGAAACGATAAGAAGTGACCTGCGTATTCAACACAGTAAATGAAGTGCCATTAACATGCATCAGAACTAAATACTCACCAGGAAAGTTGAACATCTTGGTAATAAGGTAACGAGATAAAATGTTGGCCGAATCTCTCGAGAGAAGTTTTATCATGATCCTTCGCATCATCTCGTGAGCATTTAGTGATGGTGAACAAGTAGGCCTCTGGATCGAGCGTACTTGACCTTATTGGTCATTAACTCAACGATTCGTGAGAGACGTGTCTGGTTCCCGTTCTGCTATGGTGAATCAAGTCTCTCAAGGAATTCATTAATACGTTCTTCATATCTTGATTCTGAATCCTCCAAAGGGGATTTCTTATCATAAGAAAAAAAAGTTCACCTGATTAAAAACGGTGCGGTTTTTATATAAGTAAGGAAAACATGAGGACAAAAAACAACCAGTTTTGCGCAGTACCTCATGCTGTAAAGCCCAAAATAAAATAATTGACATTATCAGAATCCCCCTTCTTCTTCTTCTTTTATGTGCCATGTCCTTTCAGGACGTAGGCGATCATGGCTTTCCACATCTCCATATGCATGGTCGCTCTTAACACGCTTTCTCCTGTTACACCACCCAAACTCCACACTGCCATCCACTAGCTCAAGCCCATAAATCTAGAATATAAATGTATACAAAATCACATGGTCACAAAATGAGGGATCAATTTATATATTGATTCAAATATAGAATTGATCACTCATCTTATATCCACATTATTATTTCTTATAAACAGTTGGCATATATATTCTTCTTCTATGTGCCTTGTCCTTTCAGGACGTAAGCGATCATGGCTTTCCACATCTCCCTGTCTCTGGTAGCTCTTAGCACGCTTTCTCCTGTTACACCACGCAACACCCTTTCTGTCATCCACCTGATCAGGTCCTTCAAATAGGTTATCCACTGCTTTCCTTTGTCTCTTTTTCCTTCTATCTGGCCTGTTAGTATCAGGTTCTCCGAGCCCTCCTTCTTCATTGCATGTCCAAGGAACTTTAGCCGTCTTTGCCTGATGCTCAGTATTAATTTCCTTTTTGTTTCCATCGTTTCCAAAACCTTCTCATTGCTCACATGCTCGATCCATGATATTTGCAGAATCCTTCTGTGGAACCCCATTTCAGTTGCTTCAGTTTTTTCTTCATCTTTGATGATATTGTCCAGCATTCACTGCCATATTGAAGAACTGACATCACATAGCAATCCAGTACTCTCTCCTTTGTTTCTAGTGAAAGTTTCCTGTGTCTTAATACTTTACTCAACTTCTGGAATGCTCCCTTCGTCATGCCAATTCGCCGTCGGATCTCTGTATCGCATTTTCCGTCTTCTGTTAAAACATTTCCCAGGTATTTAAATTTTTGTACCTGCTTGATTTTAGTATCCCCCACCTTCATTTGGCATTTTGGGCTGCTCTTTTTGCTGATGACTATGCATTCGGGTTTCTTGCAATTTATTTGTAGTCCTTTCTTGTCACTCTCTTCTCCTGTTGCACCACCCAAACCCGGCTCTACCATCTACTAGCTCAAGCCCATAAATCTAGAATATAAATGTATAGAAACTAGCATGGTCACAAAATGAGGGATCAATTTATATATTGATTATAATATAGAATTGATCCCCCATTTTATATTCATATTATAATTTCTTATAAACAGTTGGCATATATATTCTTCTTCTATGTGCCCTGTACCTTCAGGACGTAGGCGATCATGGCTTTCCACGTCTCCCTATCCCTGGTGGCTCTTAGCACGCCTTTCCCTGTTGCACCACCCAAACCCGGCTCTACCATCTACTAGCTCAAGTCAATGGCCTCATTCAGTCTGACAGAAGGGTGACAGTGGATGACATTGCAAGGACTTTGAGCCTATTTGTTGGGACACCACACAGATTTGTCTATGATTACCTTACCTACTCGAAGGTCAGCTTCAAAGCCTCACACAGCAGCCCAAACGGTGCAGACCATCAACGAGCTGGGCTGAGAACTGCTCCCTCATCCCACTTACAGCCCAGACTTTGCCACTTCAGCTTTCACCTGTTTGGTCCCTTGAAACGTTCACGAGAGGCACGAAGTTGGAAAGTGACGATGAAGTCAAAAGTGCTGTGAGCGATTGGCTGAGACATCAGTCCAAAGATTTTTACCCTGAGGAAATACGGAAGCTTCTGCACAGATAGGAAAAGTGTGTGACACTGCTTGGAGACTACGTTGAAAAATTAAAAAAAGTAAGCTTCTATCTGTATTAGAAATATTTATACCGAAAAATTAACCTTATTTAGTGAATGACCCTCGTAGAAGTCGTTATACCGAAACATTCACCTTATTTATTGAATGATCCTCCTAGAAGTCGTTATACCGAAAAATCCACCTTATTTATTGAATGAGCCTCGTAGAAGTCGTTATACCGAAAAATTCACCTTATTTATTGAATGAGCCTCGTAGAAGTCCTTATACCGAAAAATTCACCTTATTTATTGAATGACATTCGTAGCAGTTCTTATATAAAAAAATTCACCTTGTTTATTAAAAGACCCTCGTAGAAGTCCTTATACCGAAAAATTCACCTTATTTATTGAATGAGATTCGTAGCAGTCCTTATACCGAAAAATTCACCTTATTTATTGAATGACCCTCGTAATAATATGCATTCAGTCCTTAATAGTAAACTGGCTCTAGTATGCATGTGCATATTTTTTATCGATTCAATCCAGGCAAAGCGACACTATCACTAAGACGCAATGGGCTACTCCGTGTGAACGTGAATGAGAACGACAAGATTAAAAATGTTGAGAATTGACGAAATCAATGGTATAAGAATCTAAAACCTCTTTTTTGTAACTCTTATACAAATGTCACCTGTCTTGAGAAAAATGGTTGTTCTGGTAATCAATGTGTCAAAATGAATGAGGAAGAAAAAAATAAAATTCAAAAAGATGATGACTGACGTTGCATTTAAATATTTTATTGTTGTAATTTATCAGGGAAGCAAGAAATCTGATAGGAGTTCCACAGGTGGAAAGTACAAAAATGTCTATTGTATAAATAAAAGTGGCGTTTAGATAGTTCGACAGTACAACCTTGAGACCTATTTGCCAATCTAGTAGTACGCTTAAATTCATTCGAGGCCCTAGGAAAAAAAAAACTTGTCCGAGCATTTTTTTATAATCATATTGCCCCAAGCAAAGCATTTTACCGCCACTGTTTTGCAGAGGGTTACATAAGTGGAAAGATATGAGAAAGTTTAACAGGTTCTGGGGGGTGTCAGGAAGTGTGTAAGATAAAGATGACTGTGGCCATAAAATGAAGGATTAGTTTATATATTGGTTGTAATATAGAATTGATCCCCAACTGTATATCCACATTATAATAGTATAGAAATATTTTTTTAATAATCATATCGCTCCAAGCAAGGCATTTTACTTCCAGTGTTTTGCAGGGGGGTTACATAGGAGGAAGGTTACAAGAAAGAGTGACAGGTTATAGCGGGGTGTCAGGAAGTGGGTAAAAGAAGGATGAGAATACTAATGAGAGTGGAGTGGACGGAGAAAGGAGCATAAGAGAGAGAGAGAGAGATGCAAGTGAGTGAGATAGGAAACGACCATTAACTTTAGATTTAAATTCCTGGAGATTGCAGCTGTCGGGGAAGCAAGTAAACGGAAGGGAATTCTAAAGGTAGGAAGTGCGAGACAAGAAGCTATTGTAGTAGAAGTTTCGTTTACATTTTATTAGTTTCACAGTAAAAGGGTGGGACCTAGTTGCTAAACTTGTTACTAGAGTAAATTTATATATAGGGGGTATCAGTGAGCTAAATTCATCGGAGCAGAAGCCGTGAAAGTATCTGTAGAAGAGACACAGGAAAGCCACATTGCGCTGGTGAGAAAGTGACTGTATCTGAGCTGCCAAGTCGGGATTTAACTTGAAAATGTTTGTACCAGACGCAAGGAAGCCACACCATGACGGTAATAAAGTGGGGATTTTTTTTAACTGCAGCATAGATGTGACACAAGGTCGAAAGTATGGGACACCCAGTGAGGATCGAACTTACTACTCAATTGTAATGTTTCTAGCTAGACAAGCTTGTTAACCATTACACCACCTCGATGCACCCAATAATAATTCTACACTGTAGTGATTTTCTAAGCGCAGCTTAGATGTGACACAAGGTCGAAAGTATGGGACACCCAGTGAGGATCGAACTTACTACTCAATTGTAATGTTTCTAGCTAGACAAGCTTGTTAACCATTACACCACCTCGATGCACCCAATAATAATTCTACACTGTAGTGATTTTCTAAGCGCAGCTTAGATGTGACACAAGGTCGAAAGTATGGGACACCCAGTGAGGATCGAACTCACTACTCAACTAGCGAGACAAGCGGTGATAAAGTGTCTAGAGAAGAGATACCTGATCAGAATAGATTATATTTCAGACCCTTCTCTGGATTTTGTTAAGAATATCCAAATGTACATTAGAAGCACCAGGCCATATCTGGCAACAATATTCAATACAAGGATGAATGGTAGGTTTATAAATGTGCAAGTTAGATTCTGACGAGAGACTGTTTTGAACGCGACACAGTGAATCAATTTTCCTTGCCGCAGATGTAGCAATTGATTCGATATTATCATTCGGCTTCACATCAGTGTAAAACGTGGCACCAAGAAGGAGTAGGGTGTTGCTCTTCTGGAGTTCAGCATTAGGCATCCTAATGCAGAAGAGTCTCTCTGGGGTGATTAAATGAGAACATTTTTCATTGAGAGCGATTTAAATTTAAAAGCCATTCCTTGCCCCAGTTAACCACAGATTAGAGCTTCTTTTAAAAAGTAGTTGCCAGGTTTAATTTGTCGGATCTGTTTGATTTGCTATTAAAGCTGGAGTAGAATATTACTGTTGTGGCGATCCTTCGTCGCCAAGTTGCTGGGGCCTATTTGGGCCTGGAAGAAAGACACGGAAACAAGAAGGTATGTTCAAACAGTGTATTACAATAACAAAAACATATATAGAAAGTCAAGTGTCAGTATTCAGTAAATAGAAGCGTACGTCCGAACAGTACCGTTACGCTGCGTCTAGACTGTCACACAACTGCCTCACAGCTGCCTCTCCGGAAGTTACGCAGGTTATTATTTATTGACAGAGGAAGAGTCCACCCATGCAGATAGAGCACCATAACAGGTACCCTATTAATTCTTGGGTATTTCCATTTTGGGGATTTTAAAAGAGCTTGCTTAAAATTATTTTTAGTTATATTGTCGTGTCGTCTGCATAACTACACTACCAGCCATAATTATTAGGCCATCCCAATATTTAGAAAAAATAATGTATTTCATACTATTTTTTAGTGTTTATTGCCAAGTGAATAATTGTAAATGAAAATAGAATGGTTCTTTTGTTAATACTGCCCAATAACATGTGCATCAAATGAATTTATAAATATTTAATATTTACCTATATTGCAATTTCATTAATGAAAGAATGAAGCAAATTTAGGGTGATTCGGATGAGTTCATCTTTGCTTCTATGCCTTGTCAAATTTTGCTAAGTAATAATAACAAAAGAACCCTTTTATTTTCATTTAGAATTATCCAATTAAAAATAGTATGAAATACATCATTTCTTTTAAAAAACTGGGGATGCCTAATAATTTTGGCTGATAGTATATATATATATATATATATATATATTTATGAGAAATGATTTGTTTGAACATTATTTTTGGTCGATACTCGTATTTAAGTAGGTATTCTATTCAAAGAGTATTATATATTTATTTCTACTGTCTGATTGTTTACGATAAATTTTTATTGCGACAGGGTTCGAACCTGCGACCCCTTGTCACATAGGGGAAGCCACCATGTGATCTGGCGTGTCTTAGAATGACGATCAGTCTAAACAAATGTAAACATGTTACGGAAATTAACGAAGATAAACGAAACTTGGTTATAAACAACCGACAATGTGAAATCATTTGTTTGAATGACACACATTTTCGAAATAAAAATTTATCGTAAATAATCAGGCCGGTAGAAATAAACATATAATATAAGACACAGAATATCTGCTTAAATACGAGTATCGATCACAAATAATTTTCAAACAAATTATTTCAAATTGTCGGTTGTTTATAACCAAATTTCGTTAATCTCCGTTACTTTCCGTATATATATATATATATATATATATATATATATATATATATATATATATATTGAGAACAAGCTCAATTCATATTTAGACTGTTATGAATCGTGATTTATTTCTACAAGTTTACTTACGTTGTCTCGTTCAGATCGTTGAAAAATAAATTCACTCAAAATATTTTTTAATTAAAAGACGAATTGAAGCTTGCATTATTTCCTGTTTACATAATACAAGCTTCACTTCCTCTGTAATTTTTTAAAAATATTCTGAGTGATTTTTTTCAGTCTGAACCAGGCAAGATAAGTACTCTTGTACTTACCTTGTAAGTACAAGAGTACTTATCTTTAAGTAAGTACAAGAGTACAAGTATCTTGTACGTACTCTTGCCGCGTGTTTACTCTTTAACACTGTCTTATTTTATTTTTTGCAGTAATTATGTTGTCCAGTAGTAATATATATATATATATATATGTGTGTGTGTGTGTGTGTGTGTGTGTGTGTGTGTGTGTGTGTGTGTCTAGCCACACTGATAAGCTGTGATACAGCGAAACAGGCTTGTATGTGGAAGACTAATATATTATGCTCTCATTACGATTGAGCTCTCTAGAGAAAAAATTTTAAAAACAGTTTCCACTTCTGCGATATATGCGTGACTCTTCAGAAATGAGTTCTTTCAGTGAATGGCGTGTGTATACACTGCTTATATTACAACACGTTAAAAGTTCCTTTCTCTGATTCCATGCGCCTATGGCATAGGGGTAACGACTCCGACTGACACCAAATCGGTCAATTTTCGATCCCGGCCAGAAGCAAGTGAATGTGTCTAGCCACACCGATGAGCTGTGATACAGCGAAACAGGCTTGTATGTAGATGACTAATATATATATATATATATATATATATATATATATATATATATATATATATCGCATCGCTCATTCCGTAATGAATTAAAGTACTCTGGCTATTGGGTGTGTATAATGATAATGTATACGCTAAAAAGTCTGCCTTCTTCTACCAAACGCCCATAGCCCAGAGGTAGAATCGCCGACTGACGCCAAATCGGTCGGGTTTCAATCCTGGGTAAAAAGCAATCGGAGTCTAACCGTACTGATGACCTGTGATACAGCGAAACAGATCTGTCTGCGGATGACTATATATATATATATATATATATTCTTACACCCTGATTAAGCACTGTGGAAGAGTGGGAGACTTTGTAAACAGTAGCTACTCCGGCATTTATGTACAGCTCATTCAATAATGAATTGGAGCACTCTAGCTATTGGGCGTGTTTGTACGCGCTAAAAAGCCTGCCTTCTTCTGCCGGACGCTCGTGGCCTAGGAGTAGAATCGCCGACTGACGCCGATTCGGTCGGGTTTCAATACTGGGTTAGGAAGCGACCGGAGCCTAAGCCGTACTGATGAGCTGTAATACAGCGAAACAGATCTGTCTGCGGATGACTATAGTATATGTATATATATAATTTCTATGATAATAAAGACCGTTATGTATTGTATGTATCCGATCTCATTTAAACACTCATCGCGATCTTCCATGACCTGTCCGTGATATCTTCATTGATAATACATAACTAATCGCATCATCCACATACAAAAACAGATTAAAATTAATGGAGGCATTACTAATAAAAAAAGAGAAATCCTACCATTAATAACATCAATTATGAACCTGGTAACAATGTGCTTATTGTGTTTGGAACTTAACATACACAAGACTCTATGCATAAGCTTTACTCATGTTTATTTAGAAGTAAAATAAAAGTAATTCTTGATAATGGTTTAAAGTATAGCCGAAATCGTTCCAAAGTACAAAACTTTGGACAGTTCTTATATAATTTGAGTTTCGAAAAGAACAAAATTATACAAACACATGAAAAATTATATAAAAAAAAATTTAATGATAATACCTTGTCGCTCATGTTCAATGATATATATATATATATATATATATATATTAATGCAGGTTTCATTGAATAATATAGACAAGTTTTGTCTATTAATTTTGTGTAGGATCCGTTCATACCGTCTGATAATATGTCTAGATTTTCTTTCGCTATTTCAATTTGCCTTTTCACAAGGCTCCATATATATTTCAAAGTGGTGATGGTGTGTTGGGCGAAAATAGCGAAAGAAAATCTAGACACATTATCAGATGGTATGAACGGATCCTACAAAAAATTAACAGACAAAATTTGTCTATATTATTCAATGAAACCTGCATTAATGAAAAAATGCTGCCAAAATACACAATATATATATATATATATATATATATATATAGAGAGAGAGAGAGAGAGAGAGGGTATTTCTGTGTTCACACTCTCTAAAACTTCAAGCGCTCTATCTCTGGTATTCAATACCTTTCTGCTATTCAATACCTTTCCTCTATAAATATTTAAAAAATATAAATAACGAATTAGGAAGAAATAACTATTTTTTAGCCAGAATTTGCAAATCAGTTCTGCTAAAATTGTTATCGCAATAGGCGAAGTGGACATAAAATTAATATTTCATCTTATAAATTAATACCGGAACCCAACTGTTTTTTAAATAAATTTCAAGTAATCGAAATACGTTAAGAGTCAGTATAATTAACCCTAACTCCCAGTGTGGGTCACCTAATGGGAAACTCTTCTATTTAAATAAATTACATTTTGAATAAATTACTTTTTCGCTGCAGGCTGCACTAAAATTCCATTTCTTCGGCCTGGCCTCATTCACATTACAGAAACTTTCCCGTCTAACGATATTTTTTACAAAACGGGAGAGTCCATCATACGTAAAATAGGGGGTTGTTTTTCAACCACCATCAAAGACACCAATATATATTTGTACAATTATCTGTTACTAGCGGAACAAGTGAAATTTCCACGAAGGACAATTATGATTTCCTGGAAAAATTTTACTTTGTCATACTACAAATGATAATAACGTCTTCAAAGATAATTGTATTGGATAATAAAATAACGATAACACAGATTGTAATTTTATTAAAATATCTATAAAAGTAATGTTCATTGAAGCTACTTTACTGTAATCTTATATTACAAGTAGAACACGTGGAATTTCCACGGAAGGATAATTATGATTTTTTGGAAGGATTTTACTTTGTCATACTACAAATGATAGTAACGTCTTTAAACATAAAGGTATTGGATAATAAAATAACGATAAAAGAAAGTGTAACTTTATTAAAATATCTATAAAATATCCATATAAGCTACTTACTGTAATCTTATATTATATTAAGCGGCGTATGCACAGACTGTAACCAAAATACTGTACGATGTTTTGTGAGAGATTTTGAAAGAGAAAATGTTTTTTTTTATTACTGAAAAATCATGGCTCCTGTGTCCATTGTAAACAGAAAAGACCAACTGAGTAACGGCCAAGGGTGTAGAGGCCAGTAATTTTGTTATTAGGTTGCGGGCTAGAACAACTAACCTACCTATTTTTACTATATTGTACAGTACACACACATATACATACACGCAATTACTGCTACAAACATCTGCTTAAGCTGCTACTGATAAGGTAATGCTATAGGCTCTCTCCTCCTACTCTCTCATGCTTTACTAGCCTTCTGTTTGGCAAAGGTGTGAGAAAGGCTGAGGAGAGTAGCGTTTATAGATTATAAAAAGATAGGGGGAAAGGAAAAGCTCATGTAGAGAGTAAGTGTAACGGACGGAGTAACTAACTAAATAAAGAAGGAACAAGCAGAATTATTATATGATTGTTAATTTTATACAGTAGTTACTACTTATCCACGGAAGTCAGTCAGTTAAGTGCCATACGTGATACACACTTGGGCGATCATGTCTCGAAAGAGACATGACTGACTGGGCAGAAGATTATCCCGCAGAATGTTGCCATTGCTTTCTGCGGTAGACTGGTTGCAGACCAAAGCTATAGAACCCAATCTGTCCTGCTATTTAACCCATAACTGGAAGGAAGAGAAGGATTAATACCTTTCCCAAGGGTATTTGCGCGTAAGTGAATGCAATGGATTCAACTGGAATTCGAACTTGGCTCCCCGATTTCTCGTTCCGAGCCGATATCCACTGTACCACAACGCACATCCTCGGAAGATATATCGCAAAGCCCACAATCGTAGATTATACCAAACAACTTCCCTAGTGTTTCCGCTATTCAAGGATGTGTGGCATACAGAACACCCGGATTAAAAGGGAAAATTTTATACGGGGTATCCTGTCCACAAAATACGACACAAATTTCAAGAAAAAAACAACGCAATAAGAAATGTTTGTAAAATATTAGAAAAAAGTATATTTAATAACATATATATAGAACTAGCATCATAACCCGGCGTTACCCATGCAACTGAGAACATTTTAGTAGAAGGAAAAAATGCCAATGAGAGGAGTAGATGGAAATCATTTACAAACAGTTGATTTCCTGCATGAAATATTTGGTGAAAAAAAAAAGCTTTATTTTTTTTAATTTTATTTTCTCAAGTATGAAATGTTAAATCTGAAAATAAAAAGAGACTTAAATAATTAAATTAACCATTGGCACTTTTATTTAAATATTTTTTTTTGTTTGAAAAAAACACTTTTTTTTAAAAACATTTCTTTTGTTTCAAAATTACGGGTGAAGATATTCACATTTTTTTGTTGACCAAATGAATTTTTAAAACGTCGGAATAAAAATTACATATAAAGGCTCACTTTTTTTTTAATAAAAAATATTTTAGTCGCGTTTGACACGTGTGATTTGATTTCTGTGACGTAATATAGCAACCATCTTAGATCTTAGATGTTTTACGGAGCAAATGTAAACAATCGGCCCCATTGGCCAAAAAATGCGAAAGGAAAAATTGCTAAACTTAAAACTCAAAAAGTATGTGTCGGCAGGAATTCACTTTCCCTTTGCATAAATAAATTAAACAACTCGTAATAATTTATACATGAAAAATAACCCGTTTCATCGCCACCAGACATGCAGGCAGACTGACAGCCTTGAATGAAAACCGTCAGATGCACACATTTAACGACAGACAGGAAATGGAATAAAACGTAGTTGACAGGAGAAGTATGATTGCTGCTTGTTCCATTTTTTTGGTATCTATCATAATTCTGAAAGACGAAGAAATGAAATCTCGATACTCGACTGATAGACAGACGGTGCTGATCGATAACTGATAGGCGTTGGCTCTTGTCATTCCGTACGTTTTTATAATTTCTGACTGCTCCAAGTATTTATTAATGATAATGATACTTAGAAAATCTATTTAAAAATAGAAAAGTGTGTTGGGTTACAAAACACCCGGATTAAAAGGAAAAATTTAATACGGGGTATCTTGTCCACAAAATACGACATAAATTTCAAGAAAAACAACGCAATAAGAAATGTTTGTAAAAAATTTAGAAAACAGAATATTTAATAGCATACATGCAGAATGAACAATTTGTACATTTTTTTATATCATGTCCGATAGAAAAATGTCTTTTAGTTTTCAGCGAATGTGATTTGAACAAAAAAATGTCTATGTCTCGCTGTCTTTAATTCTACAAAGCAATAATGTATGTTTCTTTTTCTTTTTGTGCCCGTCGTTGAGTAGATGGAAAGGAAAATGGCGATCAGTTTAATGTGAAAAAGAGAGTATGAATGAGAAATACCAAATAAGAGGGAAAGGTTCAAATAGAAATAGTAGTAAGGTGTTAAGTGTCTAGAGCTTATAGTTGATAGTAGCAGAATGTGTGTATGTAGAAAGATTAAAAGGTTACTAATAAAGTCCGTGTTCCTTTTTTTGATGACTGTCAACAGGACTTTGCACCATGCCACACAAGCAAGCGAACCCAGTCATGACCGTCAAACATCATATCACCCATTACATCTGGCCTCCTAAAATGTAAATAAGTTTGGCTTCTCATTTTAACAGTTATATTTATCAAAATTTCACATAAATACTTTGAAATACCAAAGAGTAAATTTATCTAACTTACTTATAAATGGAACTGTGTGTGTGTGTGTGTGTGTGTGTGTGTGTGTGTGTGTGTGTGTCCGTTACCTATAGACTCCGAAACGGCTGAACCGATTTTCTTGAACATTTACACAGTTGTACTATAAGCGTCAGCGAGTGTTTTCAGTTAAGTTTTGTGTCGAGGTGCCCCCGATAAATACCGAAAATCGATAATCGAAAAAATCGGGTTATAGAAGGAATGGTCCGATTTTAATCAAATTTGATACACTCATAGACAAAGACATAAAAAACGATATTGAAACTTTAAAAGTTGAAAACTTGAAACTCTTCCACCGAACGCCCCGTGGCCCAGATTTCCAATTCGGTCGGGTTTCGAGCCTGGGTTAGGGAGCAATCGTGGTCTAACCGTACTGATGAGCTGTGATACAGCGAAACAGATCTGTCTGCGGATGACAATATATATATATATATATATATATATATATATATATATATATATAAAAGGCAAGATGTTTGTGTGTGTGTGTCTGTATTTCTTCAGCCCTTTTATTTTAGTTTTTGCTTCAGGTTTGGCTCTAAGTCGATATAATTGTAGTTCTTAGTCTCAGCCATGATACCATTTACTCAAAGGACTTGTTTAGCCTTCAAAATTCAGTTTACGATGAAAAAGAAACTGATTTGACATACTCATAGACAATGTATTGGGAATTTCCCAATTTTAATTGGTAACAATATAGTGACGCCAGCGAGAAGAAAGGGATAGAAACAGACGAAAATGTTATAAACTTGTATTCAGGAAAAGAGAGAAAAGAAGAAAGAATAGTCTCTTGCAAACAGTCGGTTTTGCGGAACTTATATTTAAAGATGCGTCCTTTTAACAGTCTATATTTCCTGTGTCGTTATGGCTGGTTTGAAGAAATAGACCCTTGACTTCTGTGCCGCAGTTGCTGTCAAATCCCCTAACGTATCCTGGGTCTAGATGACGGAGAAGAAGACGGGGACGTCTTGTGTCTAAAGGCCCCAACAAGCAAAAGAGGAAGGGAGTTTGTAAAACCCGCTCACGTGGGGAGTTTGTTGAGAATCTAAAAAAGGTAACCCGTGATTGATTGTTTTTCATCCAATCACGGGGCACCTATTTCGCGACTCCGTAATAATTTCAATAAAAGACATAAGAAACGATATTCAGAAGTTTCAAGGTTGCAGTTCTTACAATAGTGCAGAAAATCGATAATGTATATATATATATATAAGGCAAGATGTTTGTGTGTGTGTGTCTGTTTATCTGCCTATATGTCTGTTTTTTTTTGTTTTTTGTTTTTTTTTTCAGCCCTTGTACTTTAGTTTTTACTTTGGGTTGGGCTCTAAGTAGGTATAATTGTAGTTCTTAGTCTCAGCCATGATACCATTTACTCATAGGACTTATTTAGCTTTCAAAATTCAGTTTACGACAAAAAAAAATATTTGATATCGATACCAGGAAATCAAAATTTGACTTACATCCATTCATTTTTCTTTCAGTCTACGGTTTCGCTTTAACTGGAAACAACTACTGCTTTTTAGTCTTTCGTGCCAACATCCAAAGAGTCTGAGCTCCAGGACCATGGATTAGTTTTAAAGCTTTCATTACACCCGAGCAACGCCGGGTTATACTGCTAGTATAATATAATTGCCATTGGCTTCAACCACGGACTCCATGAGACTTCGGAATCTCCTGCAATTCTTCTGGAAGCTGTCCTTATTTAGGTTGGTGAATGATGCCATAAGCTTTTTCCTTCATTTCATCATTAGTGTTACAAAGAGTTTTGTTGATGTGTCGCTTAACTGCATCCCACACATCATAATCAAGGGGTTTTCTTTTTTTTTCTTTTTTCTTTTTTAATCGTATCACCCCGAGCAAAGCGGTAACGCCACTGATGTGCAGGGGGGGGGGGGCTACGTAATAGTGAAAAGATTGGAAAAGAGAAAGCCGGAAACCACATCCTAAACAGGGAACAAGGGACAAGCCTCTTCACCTGTTCAATAGACGTGGGTGGAGTGTGAACCGGGCGATAGTTTAGTCTATCTACTCCAATTGAAAAAAAAGTGAGAAGATTGGAAAAGAGAAAACCGGAAACCACATCTTAAACAGAGAACAAGGGATGAGCCTCTACACCTGTTCAATAGACGTGGGTGGAGTGTGAACCGGGCGATAGTTTAGTCTATCTACTCCAATTGAAAAAAAAGTGAGAAGATTGGAAAAGAGAAAACCGGAAACCGCATCCTAAACAGGAAACAAGGGATGAGCCTCTTCACCTGTTCAATAGACGTGGGTTGCAGTCTGGGGAGTTAGGTGGCTAGATATAATGTGTGATGTGATGTTTGACGGTCATGACTGGGTTCAAAGTCCTGTTGCCGGATCTTCCAGCAGCCACCCTCTTAACCCAGGGTAGCACTACTTTCTCAAGGCGCTTGATGTCGGCTTCCATGTTGAGTCTGAGACCTTCACCAACAAATTCAGAATGGTCAGAGTGTAGTTTTCGCACCTTCGTAATCACCATTAGACTCATCCAACTCTTTCCAAAGCCCCCGCAATATCCTCAGGTTGACATCCAAATACTCTGAAGTTTTCGTATTCGAGCTTCCGGTTCAAATGCCAATCTGTACAGCATGTCGTTTCGAAATTTCTGAGGGAGTGAATTGCCTCGAGATGCTCTTTTTCCCACAAACGGTTCCCAACTGACCCTACTACACTGTTCAGTTGTCAAAATCAAAAACAAAAAACGCGCATGCGCGAAAATAATAAAATGGTGGCAATTGACTTCAACCTGTCATCTAATAACAATGACAGAAGAAATGACAGACTCAAAGCTACATTCTATTTGGTTAAAATAATAACTCTGGTCAACAAAAATATAAAATTTGAAACGGTGTTGAGACACCGAACATCTTTTTTGAGGGCGCTGAATTTGAAAATGACCTCACGTTTTTTGATTACCTACCGTTTAGTCTGTACAGAAACACCTCATTTTTGGACAACATTTTTTTATTTGTTTTCTGTATATATGATATAGACCGATGGCAATATTTCTCGAAGTAAAATTGTAAAAACCTCTCAATTTGTATTTAAACCAACAAATATAGGTCTGCTTATTGAGAAATACTATTTTTCAATTACAATCAGACCCTAAGTGCTTAAAAATAACACGATTGAATATACCAAGACCAACAAGTATTTTCATCCCTTCCGATCCATCTGTTAGGAAATTCATGATTTAGAAACTGTATAACACGCAGAGCAAAGTGACAAGGAGTTCCATCTTGTTGAAACCCTGTATTACCTTTCAAGTTTAATTGTTCACAGAAAACAAATGACAAAATGCTTTTACTCCAAAACTGAAGCATTTCTGTACAGTAAAAATGGTAAAGAAAACGAAAAGTCATTTGCAAATTCAGCGCACTCAAAAAAATGTTCGGTGTCTCAACACTATTTCAAATGTTATATTTTTGTTGACCATAGTTACTATTTTATCCAGTAGACTGGACCTTTGAATCTAACAACAGAAATAAAACCTTCGTGAACTGAAGAACTATGGTAAAAGTTTTATCTCTCTTGATTGTCATGTTCATTGTTATTTAAGTCCCTTTTGATAAGCCAGCAGTAGTCAGCCATCATTCGTTTGTCGCACCGTCCCTGGTAGGGCTCTTCCATTATTTTGATATCCTGATGGAATCGTTCTACTTGCTCATCATTCACATTGCCGTAATTACGCGGAAATTTATTATCGATAGCTACGTAAAAAATGAACCATAATACTCGAAATGTAGAAATAAAACTTTCGTGAAGGTATGTCAGTTAATTGCCATACGTGATGCACAGGCGATCATGTCTTGAAAGAGACATGACTAACTGTAAGTAAGAGAGAAGATTTTCCAGTAGTAAGTTGCCATTACTTTCTGTAGTAGACTGGTTGCCAACCAAGGCTATAGAATCCAATCTCTCTTGTTATTTAACCCATAGCTCTAGGGAAGAGATGGATTAATACTTTTCCTAAAGGGTATCTGCGCGTAAGTGAATGTAACGAATTCCAATGGGGTTCGAACTCGGCTCTCTGTTTTCTCGTTCCGAGCCAATATCCACTAGACCACAACGCACATGAGAACTATTGTATTATATTTCTTCATTGTTTGTCATGTTCATTGTGGGCACCTTGACGTAGTGTAATGGTTAGCAAGCTTGTCTTGCTATGACCTATTAAAGTGAGTAGTGAGTTCGATCCTCACTAGGCACCCCATACTTTCGGCGGCCTTATGCTACATGTAAGCGATGTTTAGAAAATCAACTGGCAGGCTCAATGTTATTATTGTTATAATGTTATTTAAGTTCCTTTTGATACTCCAACTGTAGTCAACCATCATTCGTTTGTCCCATCATCCCTGATAGCGCTTTTCCATTGTTTTGATAACCTGATGGAATTGTTCTCCTTGCTCATCATTCACATAGTCGCAATTATACGAAAATTCTAGATGGCTATGTAAAAAAATGAATCTTAATACATATATTTATTACTGATACATATATGTATTACTGATAAAATTTATCAGTTAATTGCATTTTGGTGATAAATTGGAAAAGAAGTTATCGCCCAATCGTGTATCACGTATGACACTTAACTAATCATGCTTTCATTCTTACCTTTTCCTCCTTTATAATATATAAAACCCTGGTCAAAAAAAAAAAAATGAAATGGTGTTGAGACTCCGAACATTTTTTGAGGGCGCTGAATTTGAAAAGGAACTTACTTTTTCTTGGTTAGCTACCGTTTTTCCTATACAGAAATGCTTCATTTTTGGACAAAATTTCTACATTTGTTTCCTGTATACATGATATTGACCAATAGCAATATTTCTCAAAGTAAAATTGTAAAAACCTCTCAATTCGGATTTAAGCCAACAAATATTGGTTTGCTTATTGAGAAATATTTTTTTCAATAACAATCAGAGCCTAAGTGCTTAAAAATAACGTTTGAATATACCTAGACCAACAAGTATTTTCAACAAATCATTTTATAAACTAACAACAAAAATGAAACCTTCGTGAACAGAAGAACTATGATAAAGTTTCGTCTTTCTTGATTGTCATGTTCATTGTTATTGAAATCCCTTTTGATAACCCAGCAGTAGTCAGACATAATTCGTTTGTCGCACCGTCCCTGGTAGGGCTCTTCCATTGTTTTGATATCCTGATAGACTTGTTCTTGCTTATCACTCATATAGTCGCAATTATTCGAAAATTTATCTAGATGGCTATGTAAAAAGAAATGACAGACGCGAAGCTCCAGTCTATTGGATAAAATAATAACTTTGGTCAATAAAAATATAACATTTGAAATGATGTTGAGACACCGAACATATTTTTTTGAGTGCGCTGAATTTAAAAATGACTTTTCTTTTTCTTAATTAACTACCGTTTTTTGCTTTACAGAAATGCTTCGTTTTCGTAGAAAAACGGTTTTTCAGTGTTTCAACAAGATGGAGCTCATTGTCAGATTGCTCTGCGTGTTAGACAGTTTCTAAATCATGAATTTCCTAACAGATGGATCGGAAGGGGGCGAACCATTTTATTGGCCTCCACGTTCTCCAGATTTGATTCCTTTAGATTTTTTATGGGGACCTGTGAAAATAATGGTGTATGCAACCAAACCTAGTTCATTAGAAGATTTGAAAGCTAAAATAACTAATGTGACTTCAGGCATTGTTGTAAATCAGTGAACTGCAAATTCGTATTACTCTTTGTATTGCTAATAACGGAGGACATGTGGAAGCTTAAATAAAAATTCAATGAAACCTTAAAAATATAGATTAACTTCTTTCTAATCCTTTTTACAAATTATTTCTATCGCAAATACAAATAAAGTTATAAATTTTTAAAGTGCACACGAACTTTATGGACACCGTGTATAGACACTTGGCAATATTTCTCAAAGAAAAATCGTAGAAACCTCTCAATTCGTATTTGGCTTATGGCTATATCACATTGAATACACCAGTTCTCGCTCGATCACCGAAGTTAAGCAACGTTGAGCCTGGTCAGTACTTAGATGGGTGACCTCTTGGGAATACCAGGTGCTGTAAGCGTGTAGTGAGGGATGTGCGTGCTTACGGCCATATCACATTGAATACACCGGTTTTCACTCGATCACCGAAGTTAAGCAACGTTGAGCCTGGTCAGTACTTAGATGGGCGACCTCTTGGAAATACCAGGTGCTGTAAGCGTTTAGTGACGGATGTGCGTTGTGGTGCAGTCGATATCGGCTTGGGAAGAGAAATCGGTGAGCCGAGTTCGAATTCCAGTTGAATACCCTGCATTCACTTAAGCGCTGGTACCCTTGGGAAAGGTATTAATCCGTCCCTTCCTCCCAGTTATGGGTTAAATAATAAGGGTCGGTCTTGGGAACCCTGCCCTTAAAAACAAATCCCAATGAATCTTGATACTCGAAAAGAAAAAAGTATTACTAGACACAAAACTTATATAAAAAACAACAATAAATTGTTGAAAGAAAAATGTATTACCAGCAATAAATAAATAAAATTTAGTTGGCAATAAATGACCCGCCGAGGTTGATATGCCATAAAAACAAATCAATTCGTATTTGAACCAACAAATATTTGTCTGCTTATTGAGAAATATTTTTTTCAATAACAATCAGACTTTAAAAATAACATGATTGAATATACCAAGACCAACAAGTATTTTCATCAAATCATTTAATGAACTAACAGAAGAAATAAAACCTTCGGGAACATAAGAACTTTTGTAAAAATGTTCTCTTTCTTGATTGTCTGATATGTTCAATGTTATTTAAATACCTTTTGATACCCAGCAATAGTCAGCTATCATTTGTTTGTCCCACCGTCCCTGAAAGGGCTCTTCTATTGTTTTGATATCCTGATTGAATCAATCTTGCTCATCACTCACATCGTCACAATTATCCGGAAATTTATGGAGGTGTCTGTTTAAAAAATGAATCTTCGCCTGCAGTCTCTCTCCCACCGGCGCGACGTGGCTTCCCTGTGTCTCTTCTATAAATACTTTCACGGCTTCTGCTCCGATGAACTTAGAACACTGGTGCCTACTAAATACGAATTTGCACGAGATACTAGATTAGCAACTAGATCCCACCCTTTTACAGTGAAACCGATAAAATGCAACCGCAACTTCTACTCCAACAGTTTCTTTTCTCGCACTTCCCGACTGTGGAATTCTCTTCCACACGATTGCTTCCCCGACGGATACAATCACCAGGAGTTTAAATGTAAGGTCAATAGACACCTCCTAACACACTAACCTGCTCCCATTCTATCAAACACTCTTCCCATCTGCCCAACCTTCATCCTCGGTATCCTTACTCATCTGCTACCTTCCTCCTGACATTCCCTATGTCTAACCACTCCTTCTCTTTACCTTCCCCTATGTAGCCCCATGCGCAATAGTGGCAGTAGAATGCCTTGCTTGGGGTGAAATGATTAAAAAAAATATTAGCGTGTCACTGATAAACTTTATTAGTGTTATGGTGAAACACACCTATTCCTCAGATAATGGACTCTCCCTCCTATATTTCTGTTATGGTGAAACACACCTATTCCTCAGATAATGGACTCTCCCTCCTATATTTCTGTTATGGTGAAACACACCTATTCCTCAGATAATGGACTCTCCCTCCTATATTTCTGTTATGGTGAAACACACCTATTCCTCAGATAATGGACTCTCCCTCCTATATTTCTGTTATGGTGAAACACACCTATTCCTCAGATAATGGACTCTCCCTCCTATATTTCTGTTATGGTGAAACACACCTATTCCTCAGATAATGGACTCTCCCTCCTATATTTCTGTTATGGTGAAACACACCTATTCCTCAGATAATGGACTCTCCCTCCTATATTTCTGTTATGGTGAAACACACCTATTCCTCAGATAATATATTAATAGGAAGTTAACTCGAGAAGTTCTTGGGAAGTTCATATGAGTTCTAGAGTGTTCTTTAGATTTCTATCGGAGTTCAGTAGAACTACTAGGCAGTTGCTATTAGTCGGCAGTTAGCCGAATACTAAGGAGTCAGCTTTTCAGTGGAAGATTACCAAGTTCCTAACATTTTGGGTGCGTTAAGTCGATTAGCAACCTACATAGTACGATTATAACTTTCAGTGCGAAAACTACTTCGCAAAAATTGAATTTAGGCGATAAATGGAAAAAAAATTGGTGCTTCTTTTTTAAAAGTTTTTACTCAAAAACATTTTTTTTTTTCTTATAAAAATTATTTCATTTGGCTGACATAAATTGCTCAACCGATCTGAAAAATTATGGGTTTTTATTACCTTTATTATTTAAATGTTGCAATCAACTAAGATTGTAAGTTGATCGTTGCTCCAAAGAATGAACAATTTCATCGCAACAAAAACCATGAAAATCTGAGGTCTTTTTCGAAAGCAGAGCCATTAAATTAGCTAAAAAAAACTTGTCTGTTTGTTTGTTGACACCAAAGATCGTGTTGCCCATTGTAATCAAAATTTCATCCTCGTTGACTGTTAACACCATCACAATTTCATCATCGTTGACTGTTAACACCATCACAATTTCATCCTCGTTGACTGTTAACACCATCACAATTTCATCCTCGTTGACTGTTAACACCATCAAAATTTCATCCTCGTTGACTGTTAACACCATCACAATTTCATCATCGTTGACTGTTAACACCATCACAATTTCATCATCGTTGACTGTTAACACCATCACAATTTCATCATCGTTGACTGTTAACACCATCAAAATTTCATCATCGTTGACTGTTAACACCATCAAAATTTCATCCTCGTTGACTGTTAACACCATCACAATTTCATCATCGTTGACTGTTAACACCATCACAATTTCATCATCGTTGACTGTTAACACCATCACAATTTCATCATCGTTGACTGTTAACACCATCAAAATTTCATCATCGTTGACTGTTAACACCATCAAAATTTCATCCTCGTTGACTGTTAACACCATCACAATTTCATCCTCGTTGACTGTTAACACCATCACAATTTCATCCTCGTTGACTGTTAACACCATCAAAATTTCATCCTCGTTGACTGTTAACACCATCACAATTTCATCCTCGTTGACTGTTAACACCATCACAATTTCATCATCGTTGACTGTTAACACCATCACAATTTCATCATCGTTGACTGTTAACACCATCAAAATTTCATCATCGTTGACTGTTAACACCATCACAATTTCATCCTCGTTGACTGTTAACACCATCACAATTTCATCATCGTTGACTGTTAACACCATCAAAATTTCATCATCGTTGACTGTTAACACCATCACAATTTCATCCTCGTTGACTGTTAACACCATCACAATTTCATCCTCGTTGACTGTTAACACCATCAGCTTATCTAAAATATATTATGCAAAAGGCATTTTCCCTGGCGGCACTGTGTTTCTAAGAAAAGCGAATTTATCTAAAGAGAACTTCTCTGCGCTTGTATAAATATTTGCTCAAAGAATGTTCTCTTGTTTGGCTTAAGACACGCAAAGACGACGAGAAAGAATTTTGCAACATATCAAGTGAACAGTAATCGTACATGACATATCTTGTCTTAACAAAAAAAAAAACTGGCATCAAAATTACATCGACTGGAAAAATAAACTTAAAACAGCAACAAGCGAGTGAATTGTGGCTTTCCCAACCGGTATTCCAATCCAGTCCTTCCTTCTCAAGTTCTTTCTCTAAATCTCAGACATTTCAGCCGCCAACTGTAAACGTTGTTCCCCCCCTCCGCCTCCTGGGAAAATATTCCTTGCTTTTATATATAATCCTTTTGCGTCTTCCTGTGATCCCATAATGCATTGCATCTTTTAGTATATAAAAATACAATGCAAGTCCCCCCCCTTATTATTTTACGATATCTGGACGAGGATGGATTACGGTAGAGCGGTAAGTGCTTTTTCTTTTTCCATTTTAGCTGCAGTAGCTTTACATGCTAAGCAAATACGGGCTCTTTTTTGACGGGGACAAGGCAAGTCGCAAGCAGTTGTGCTCGTCCCTAGTTGTATTTCATGTCTGCCACATCGACCCTACCTCTCGTTGGAAGAAGTGCCTCAGGGTTTAAATAACCGAAAGCCTTCTTCCATCTCAACTAATGTGAGAACTGATACTAGGCTTTGATTGCAGCCAAATTTATTCAACTGACCTCCTCACAAAGAGTGAATGTGACACAAAGTTGCCCATATGTGTATGGAAGAAGGACAAAGATTGGCCAGTCTCCATGATTACTGTCACACTGATGTCGATATTACATCGATCCCATTTCTCTTAGTGCAATGAATACCCAGGGCAGAACGGGAGTTTCCTCCGATCTTAAATGAGGAGAAAAAAGATACTACACTTTGATCTCGGTCAAATCATTTCGGAAATAATTCATAGTGAATTTTATTCCACATAAAACCTTCTTTTCTCGCACTTCCCGGCTGTGGAATTCCCTTCAATTTGTTTGCTTTCCCGACAGCTATAATCTCCAAAAATTTAAATGTAACGTGAATAGTCATCTCCTATCTCAATAACCTGTATCCTCTCTCTCTCTCTCTCTCTCTCTCTCTCTCTCTCTCATGCTCCTTTCTCCATCCACTTCACTCATCAGTATTCTCGTCCTTCTCTTACCCACTTCCTGACAGCCACTATAACCTGTCACTCTTTCTCATAACTTTCTTATGTAATCCCCTGAAAAACAGTGGCAGTAAAATGCCTTGCCTGGGGCGATATGATTATACAAAAAAAAATAGATAGATAGATAGATAGATAGATAGATAGATAGATAGATAGATAGATAGATAGATAGAATTTCCTTCCGTTTACTTGCTTCCTCGACAGCTGCAATCTGCAAGAATTTAAATGTAACGTCAATAGTCATCTCCTATCTCACTAACCTGCATCCTCCCTCTCATGCTTCTTTCTCCGTCCACTCGACTCTCATCAGTATTCTCATCCTTCTCTTACCCACTTCCTGATACCCCCTATAACCTGTCACTTTTTCTCATAACTTTCCTCCTATGTAACCCCCTGTAAAACAGTGGCAATACAATGCCTTGCTTGGGGCGATATGATTATAAAAAAATGAGTAATCAACAAAGAAAGGTGTATATCAAAGAAAGGTGTATATATATTATTCAGTAAGCAAAGTTATTCAATAAGATCTATTTGAACTTTGAGAAGCTTCATTTGTTTAAGGATCCAGAACATTTACTAAGAACAAAGTACCTGCGTAAACATAGAAAATGAATTAAACATGGATAGAAAGAGGGTGCATAAGTGTTATGGTGCCCTATCTACATTGGAATGAACTCTTCCTCCTTCATAAATACTAAACTAGAGGCTTCCTAAAAGAGGCAGTCAAGACGCGGTGTAACTTGACAGTTCGGACGGACACTTCTATCTGCTGACTAATAACGCTCTTATTTTGTATATATGTTCTTTTATTTCAATACAATGGTTCAATCTACCTTCTTATTTTCGTGTCTTTCTTCCTGGCCCTAACAGACCACAACAATTTTGGTTTTGGGCATGACGGTAAACTGCATCCGGCAGCAAGTCCTCTGATTGAGAGGTGGTGAGGAGCATGGAACCACCTCTTAAGAGCTGTTGTTCTAAGGTCCACCCAGATATGGGCAAATAGTTAACCCCCAAACTGGGGTCAAAACACGATGAAAGTATAGCCTTTTACAGAAATATAAACATAAAATAGACTTTTATTTAAAAAAATATACATTTTTGAAGGAAAAATATAACCAACAATACATTTTTGAAGAAAACATTATTAACATAACAAATTTTTGAAAGAAAACAAATTATTCTCAACAAAAGATTTTTGAATACAAAACTAGAAGACATTTTCAGTTTTCCTAAAATAAAATAAAAATTTCATTAAAATCAGACTAAATCAACCATCTCACTATAACTGAACATTAAAAATATACCTTAAAACCACACCTTTTTGGTATTAAATAAACCACACAGGTTGATATGCCGTTAAACAAAATTCAAACTCAAACTCAGATCCACAACCATAAGACAAGGGTGCGCCTTCTCGCCGGATTTATTTAACCTTTACAGTTCTGTGATCGTAAGAGAACTAGAAATCCTACCAGGATTTATTGTTATCGGATACAACCTTAGTAACATAATATAATCAGATGACACCGTGTTGTAAAAGAAAAAAGTATTAACGGAATGCGGAGAGAAAAGACTAACCGCCAAAACAGACAGCCCAATACACAAGCTGAAATTTCCGCCTATTTACTTCCTATAATGAAAGTAATACGCGAAATTTTTTCTACGCGTATTACTTTCATAACAGGAATTAAATAGGCGAAAATTTAAGTAAAGGAAGTAAATAGGCCGAAAAAGTCGGCTCCCTGTGCAGGGCCCGGAAATTTTTCCCACCTGAAACTATTCTGCACATATACAAATCTACCATCCGCCCGTGTATTGAATATTGCTGCCATATCTGGTCGGGTGCCCCTGCTGCTCTCCTTGGGCTTCTTGACAAAATACAAAGGAGGATCTGTAACGTGGTTGATACTGACTTGGCAGACCGGCTGCAGCCGCTCTCACACCGGCGTGATGTAGCTTCCCTGTGCCTCTTCTACAAGTACTTTCATGGCTTCTGCTCCGATGAGCTTAGATCACTGGTGCCGCCCAAGCACGAATTTACACGAGATACTAGATTAGCAACTAGGTCCCACCCTTTTACAGTTAAACAAATAAGATGTAACCGTAAATTCTACTCCAACAGCTTCTTTTCTCGCGCTTCCCGCCTGTGGAACTCCCTTCCACAAGTCTGCTTTCCCGACAGTTACAATCTCCAGGTGTTTAAATGTAGGGTCAATAGACACCTCCTATCACACTAACTCCCAACTATTCTCACAACACTCTCATCTACCCAACCCTCATTCTCGGTATCCTCACCCGCCTATCACCCACCCTCTGTTATTTCCTATATTTAACCAGCCTTTCTCCACTCTACGTAGCCCCCTGCACAGTAGTGGCAGTGACATGCCTTGCTCGGGGTGAAACGCTTAAAAAAAAAAAAAATTTGCTGCCTGCGCCGAAAGTCATTCCGCAGTTAATTAAATGACTTCGTGAGAGTTACAGGTGACAAAAAGCGCGAGATGAAGTTCGATTTTTTTTTCTGGTCGTTAACATCAATAAAGGTAGGTTTCTTCAATAACTAATTATTGATTTGAGTTCAGCATATACATTTGCACAGAAATAATGCTATTTTGGATAAATTTGAAGGGGGAAGTGCCTTCGGGACCTAAACGAAAATTTACCAAAATTTCTTGTGTACTGAAAATATTTATTGTTATGTTCGTCAAGAGTCACCAGATATGATTTGCATGAAACCTTATTGGCAAAACTGTGAAGAGACTTGGAAATTTTTTTTAACAAACGACAAAAGATGTGACACAGAAATCCAAAGTAGCATTAGAATAATGAAATCATCGTAAAAGCTAAGCAATATATTAATAAACAAATTCCGCTGGAGACAAAGGAACAGAGTGCTGAACTGCTATGGAAGTTTAACTCACCTTTACGGCAATATTCACAATAAAAAATGATTAGCTAAAATGAGGAAAGATTACGGCAAATACAGGATGAATACTCAGACTTGCTGTCACTTGGTCTCTAACATGAGCTTTTATACGCCGTGAAAACACGGCTCTCCACAACTTTCTACTTAAAGTAGTAATATAGTGCAGTGAATATCGACTCGGGGCGAGAAATCGGAAAGCCGAGTTCAAATTCCAGTTAAATTCGTTGCATTCACTTACGCGCAAATACCTTGGGAATCAGTCTTCTTTCTCCAGATATGAATTAAATAACAAGACAGATTGGGTTCTATAGCCTTGGTTGGCAACCAGCCTACCGTAGAAAGTAATGGCAACCTACTGAGGGAAAATCTTCTGCCTAGTCAGTCATGTCACTTTCGAGACATGATCGCCCAAGTGTGTATCATGACACTGAATTGGCTGAATATCTCCTGTTTCCCTCTGCTCTTCTTGTCTTGTTAATGTCAATTTTTCCAAGCCTTCTTTCCTCATAATATTTCCTCAAAATTTCAACTGTCTCTTTCTTATTTTGAGTATCTTAGATTTTATTTACCTTAAAACTTTCTTATTGCTTATATTTTCACTTCATAATATTCTCAGCATCCTTCTGTAGAAACACATTTATGTTGCTTTAAGTTTTCTCTTCGTTAGAGAAAAGAAATTTTCCAGCATTCTCTGCCATACTAGGATGCGTTCAGAATCAGTCAGTCAGTTAATTGCCATATGTGATACACGCTTGGGCGATCATGTCTTTTCCGAGACATTGACTGGGCAGAAGATTTTACCGCAATAGGTTGCCATTTAGTTTCTGTGGTAGACTGATTACCAATCAAGTCTATACAACCAAATCTGTTCAGCTATTCAATTCTTTTATCCAAATCAGTCATTTATGTGTCATACGTGATACATTTTTGGATGGTACATTTTTTGGGCGATCATGTCTCGAAAGATTTTCTCGCAGTATGTTGCCATTACTTTCTGCGGTAGACTGGTTACCAATCAAGTCTATAGAACCTGATCTGTCCTGTTATTTAACTCATAGCTGGAGGCATAATCGACGGATTAATACCTTTCTCAAGGGTATTTTATATCTGTCTTTCAATATGGCGGCGAATGCTGGACAATCTCATCAAAGATGAAGGAAAGACTTGAAGCAACCGAAATATGCTTCTACAGAAGGATACTGAGGATACCATAGACAACATGTGAGCAGTGATGAGATTTTGGAAAGGATGGACATGAGAAAGAAACTGATATTTAACATCGAGAAAAGACTGTTAAAATTTGATGCATAGTCATCAAAAAGGGCAGCCCAATATGCCAAATACAAATGGGGGATACTAAAATCAAGCAGGACAAAAATTGAAATAGCTGTGAAGTGTTTTAACAGAGGAGAGAAAATTCGACACAGAGATCTGAAGGCGAATTGGCATGGCGAAAGGGCATTCCAGAAGCTGAGTAAAGTATTAAGACACAGGAAACTTTCACTAGAAACAAAGAATAGAGTACTGGATTGCTATGTGATGTCAGTTCTTCAATATGGCAGTGAATGCTGGACAATATCATCAAAGATGAAGGAAAAACTTGAAGCAACTGAAATTTGGTTCTACAGAAGGATGCTGCGGATATCATGGATCGAGCATGTGAGCAATGATGAGATCTTGGAAAGAATGGGAACGAAAAGGAAATTAATATTGAGCATCGGGAAGAGACAGCTGAAGTTCCTGGGACAGGCAATGAGGAAGGAGGGCTTGGAGAACCTGATACTAACAGGACAGATAGAGTGGAAAAGAGACAAAGGAAAGCAGCGGATAACATATTTGAAGGGCCTGAGCAGGCGGATGACAGAACGGGGGCTGCAAGATGTTACAGGAGAAAGCGTGCTAAGAGCTAACAGGGATAGGAAGACGTGGAAGGCCATGATCGCCCACGTCCTGAAAAGACACGGCACATAGAAGAAGAAGAAGAAGAAGAATGCAACAAATTCAACTGGAATAAAACCCAATTATGCTATGTGGGAGTTGGAAAAAATACAAATATACCTGATCAGGTGTCTGTAACATGGATTGGATAGCTAACATAGTGGGCATGTATACTCAAGTACGAGCGGCAAGCCATTATCTAAATCTAAACTTATTTATAAATGGAACTTTGTGTGTGCGTCTGTGTGTGTGTGTGTGTGTGTGTGTGTGTGTGTGTGTGTGTGTGTGTGTGTGTGTGTGTCCGTTACCTATAGACTCCGAAACGGCTGAACCGATTTTCTTGAAAATTTACACAGTTGTACTATAAGCGACTGTGAGTTGTTCTTAGCTAGGTTTTGTGTCGTGGTACCCCCGATAAATATCGAAAATCGATAATCGAAAAAATCGGTTTATAGAAGTTGTCCGATTGTACTAAAATGAGATACACTCATAGACAAAGACATAAGAAACGATATTCAGAAGTTTCAAGGTGCAGTTCTTAAAATCGATAATATATATAAATAAAAGGCAACATGTTTGTGTGTGTGTCTGTTTATCTGCCTGTATGTCTATTTTTTCAGCCCTTTTATTTTAGTTTTTGCTTCGGTTTGGCTCTAAGTAGGTATAATTGTAGTTCTTAGTCTTAGCCATGATACCATTTACTCAGAGGACTTATTTAGCCTTCAAAATTCAGTTTGCGACGAAAAAATCTTATTTGCTATCGATACCAGGAAATCAAAATTTGACTTACATCCATTCATTTTTCTTTCAGTCTACGGTTTCGCTTTAACTGGAAACAACTATTCCTTTTTAGTGTTTCGTGCCAACGTCCAAAGAGTCTGAGCTCCAGGACCATGGATTAGTTTTAAAGCTTTCATTACACCCGAGCAACGGGCTATACTGCTAATCTCTATATAAAAAAGGCAATCTGTCAGTCTGTGTGACTGTTCCCTATGCACGCCTACATCTTTTAAGCTACGCCATTTAAACTTTCTAGGGACACATATCTACAGGGAAGCCAGGTCGACACATACGTTTTGAGTTTAAGTTCAGCAATTTTTACCTTTCGCACATTTTGGTCAATGGAGCCGATTGTTTACATTTGCTCCGTAAAACATCTGAGATCTAAGATTGTTGCTAGATTACGTCACAGAAATCAAAGCACACGTGTCAAACGCGACTAAAAAAATAATGAGCCTTTATATTTCATTTCTATTCCGACGTTTTAAAAATTCATTTGGTCAACAAAAATATGTAAAAATTTTTCCCCGTAATTTTGAAACAAAAACAAACGCAATTTTGTTTACAATGTCACACAAAACATCAACTCACGTTTACGCATAACAAAAGAAAATAGATTTTTTTAATGGTATTTTTTAACGATTATTAAACAGCAATTTTTTATATAATTATTTTTTATATATAACTGAGTTTTAAAGTGAGGCGTCGACTACCAGCGCTAGGAAATCGCAACACGCTGCATTAATCATCTAATTAAAAAATGTTATGAGTTGCCCGGGCAACGCCGGGCTAAGGTGCTAGTTCAGATTAATCTGTCATTTGAAACTATTTCCATGCTGTTTCTCTAATTCATTATTAAAATTGTTTTTAAAAGAACACTATAAAAACATAATGAGGATTATATAAAATTGTTTTAATGCCTTCAGATGATCTTAGCTAATTGAAGAGTCCTCAGACAGATAAGAATAACAAGCAGACAGTTTTCTTCGTTTTAACAAATGAAACTTGCTTGTTGCTGAATTAATATGAACAATAAATAAGTCTAGGCAGACGATAATTTCAAAGGGTAAATCAAGATAATATCCAGTGTCTTTTGCAGCGTTCGTTTTCTTGCATAATAAGGTGTTTTGATCATCAAACGTCATAAAGCTTCTCTTTTTCTCTCTTTCTTTCTTGCTCTCTCTGTTTGTATGTATGTTTCTGTCTCTCTTCCTTCTCTGTTTGCCTCTTTTTCTCACTCACTCGCTTTCTCTGTCTTTTTCTCTTAGTCTCTGTTTTTTCTTTTTCTCTCTCTATGTGTCTCGCTCTGTCTCCCACTGTCTGTCTGTCTGTCTGTCTGTCTGTCTGTCTGTCTGTCTGTCTCACACACACATACACATGCACATACACATACAAGCAAATATTGACAGTATATTTCACTAGGACAGACCCCTTCTGACAGTGGGTGCCGGCTAAACTGAGATGAAGCGTTAGCCAAAATATGAACAGATTTAGATAGATAGATAGATAGATAGATAGATAGATAGATAGATAGATAGATAGATAGATAGATATGAACAGACTGAGATAGATAGATAGATAGATAGATAGATAGATAGATATGAACAGACTGAGATAGATAGATAGATAGATAGATAGATAGATAGATAGATAGATAGATAGATATGAACAGATTGAAATAGATAGATAGATAGATAGATAGATAGATAGATAGATAGATAGATAGATAGATAGATAGATAGATAGACTGACGAAGGTTGGGCTCTAATAGTGTTTGACAGGATTCAACATGCTGGCTTTCTACGCAAGATCAAGGGCTATGATATCAAGAGACGCATATTTGGCTTGATTTAATCGTTCTAAAAAATAATGAAATAATGGTCCTGTTTAGCGGGAATGTTTTCAAATCATTTAATATTGTTTTTTTTTTGGGGGGGGGGGTCTGTTGAGTCTCGGTCTCCTTTTCTATTTAAAAGGCTCCTCGTGTGGGTTGATATTTTCTGGGAGCGGTTTTTTTTTGCGATTGGTTGATTTTCTATATCTTTGTTTTTATTTTTATTTCACCGCTTCTTGGTTTCTTTTACATGCTTTATTTATTGCTTTTAATGTACGCATTCAAATTCTTCGCACTAAAACTATCACCGATCTATCTTCATGACAGAATTTTTGCACTAAAACTATCAACGCTCAATCTTCACCTCGATAACGAACACTTGACGATAAAAAACCTTCCCGCCAAAATATTTTCTATAAATAAAACTATTGAAAAAAAAACAACTTAGTTCCAAAAACTATCACAACTCAACACTCTCTCTCACTCTCTCTCTCTCTCTCTATATATATATATATATATATATCGCCCGGTTCACACTCCACCCACGTCTATTGAACGGGTGAAGAGGCTCATCCCTTGTTTCCTGTTTAGAATGTGGTTTCCGGCTTTCTCTTTTCCAATCTTTTCACTCTTACGTAACCCCCTGCACATCAGTGGCGTTACTGTCTTGCTCGGGGTGATATGATTAAAATATATATATATATATATATATAGTTTTAAGGTCCGTTATATCAGTGTGCTACATAGTGCTCAATATCAGAGATAGAGCGTATGTAAATATAAAAGAGTGAACATTGAAGTCAACATTCGGAGGCGACAGACTGCTTCATACGAAATCATCAGGTTAACTGGCCTGATGATTGCGCATGAAATATATATATATATATATATATATATATATATATATAGAGAGAGAGAGAGAGAGAGAGAGAGAGAGAACATAAATATGTTATGTTATCACTACAAAAGTACCCATTTTGTTCTGACACTATCTGTGTCTTATCAAGTGATGAGTTCCATTTCAAGTTGCACAGTTTTAAAAGGTTCAAAACTAGCCAAACCCTCTTAGACAGGGAGGTGTTGTTACATAAGCAGAACAGACTAATATTTCTTTCGATACGGAATCTTATTCCATTCCTACCTGCCCTATATATATATATATATATATATATATATATATATATATATATATATATATATATATGTCATCTACATACAAGCCTGTTTTCTATATTGCAACTCATCAGTGTGACGAGACATTGGAGTCAGGCGAAGTAGCTAATCCCTAAACCATGGACAGATGGAATCAAAGAGAAAATTTTAGCGTGTTATATATAAGCAGTGTATACACATGCCAGTCACCGAAAGAACTCAGTTTATTGGTGAAGAGTATATATATACATCTTTTGAAAGACCAGGAACACACTCGGACAGACACACGCTTCTCTACCATTCCGAAGATGAGATTTTGATCTCAAAATATTAATGTTTAATAAATAGGCAATACCCAACAACTTCTTTACCTTCCTTTATTTTACTCAACGCATTGTGACAGCCTTCAAGACATAACCATATACCTATTATACACAATGCTTCAAACAAATTCCAAAACTTTACTATATATATATATATATATATATATATATATATATATATATATATATATATATTTAATCATATCACCCCAAGCAAGGCGATAACGCCACTGATGCGCAGGAGGCTATGTAAGAGTAAAAAGATTGGAAAAGAGAAAGCCGGAAACCGCATACTAAACATGGAACAAGGGATGAGCCTCTTCACCCGTTCAATAGACGTGGGTGGAGTGTGAACCGGGCGATAGTTTAGTCTATATACTATATATATATATATATATATATATATATATATATATATATTGTTAAATATAACAGACAGTGAATGTCTATCATGTTTAATCATGTTTGACAATTTTTGTCTTTATTTTTACCTGAAATTAAAGCCAAAATACGATGTTTGGAACGGCTCAGGATTAAACATAATAGATGTTCTTTGTCTCTTATATTTAACAAAACAATTTTAGACATTATCTGCTGCTTCGATGCACTTTATATATATATATATATATATATATATATATATATATATATAGTAATGAACTTAATCACAGTAAGTCAACACTAATAATAACAGACTAAATATCCGAAAATAATGGTAACTAACAATAATATAAACCGTCTTCTAACCCGGCGAGGACTACCTTGTGGGTTAAATAAAGGGAGAGAAAAAAACGAAACAAACAGCGCACAAGGACAATACGTCTAGTGCTCGTTTGAAAGGAAAAAGAAACCCAAGACGAAACCTTAACAGCAAAGTGCTCGATACAAAAGTACGAAAGTAGAGCGAGAATACAATGCAAAAATCTAGAATTGAGCCACCACCTACCGCGGTTTGACACGAACGGTTCTTTAGCGTAAGAGGCTCTTACTCTGAAGAACCGTTCGTGTCAAACTGCGGTAGGTGGTGGCTCAATTCTAGATTTTTGTCTTGTATATATATAGTGTATCAATCGATCTACAGGTCCGGTCAGTCTCTCATTATTTCTTACACACACACTCTCTCTCTCTCTCTCTCTCTCTCTCTCTCTCTCTCTCTCTCTGTGACTGTGTATGCTTCTCTGTGTGGTGTAATAGTTAGCAATTTTGTCTCACTAGAACCTGTTACAACTAAGTTCGATCCCCACTGGGTAACCCATACTTTCGGCCTTATCCTACATCTGGGCAGCGCTTAGAAAATCATCTCTGTTTTTCTTACTTTCTCTCTTTACAAGAGGCGTTCCCTGTTTCATGGCAGACAGTGAGATCGCGATTTCGCTTACGGTATTTTTTTTTTTTACGACAGTGACACCTGCACATTGGGCGTCAAAAAACTATTGCTGGGATATCGATCTCTTTCTTCGGCATCATTGCCAATCGGCAACGAAGAAAATTTTTGCAGCATTATCATTGCTTCTAGACAAACATCACAGTGACGCGTGCAGAGTAAAAAGAAAACAAAAAACTTAGAAACACATCTTGACTACCAAAACGAACACATACAACGGAAATATCAAAAAAAGAACAGGACTGTTGATTGTCAGAAGGGAGGTGTGGCGTGTTGGAGATATGGAGTTTGCAACTCTAACATTTGTAGTAAATCAAAGAAGAAACTTTCCGTGGGAGAGGGAGGACGTGCTTAAAATGATAATCATATATATATATATATATATATATATATATATATATATATATATATATATATATATGTTAAATCCAAAAGGATGATCAGATAGGTAAATCCCAATATATATATATATATATATTGTGTGTGTGTGTATTTTGGCAGCATTTTTTCATTAATACAGGTTTCATTGAATAATATAGACAAGTTCTGTCTATTTATTTTGTGTAAGATCCTTTCGTATGATCTGATTAGCTTGATAGTGTTGTCATGGAAAGACGACAAGAAATCGCAATAATTATTCATTTTTTTATCAGGTCTGAGCTTTCAGCTTACATAAGCCATTATCAAAGGATGAACATTTAATGTTCAGTGAACATGGAACATTTAAATTATTTTTAACAGACTGGAGTTATACAGAGAAAATTAGACAGGTCCATTTTTTGTGTCGCACATGGCTGTAGGCCGAGAAGGAATGGTGGTAGTGGGTTTTTTGTTCAATTGAGTGTATAGTGGCATGAGTCCCTCATGCCACTATACACTCAACAATTATTGCGATTTATATCAACAATTGCAATTTATATTTATATCAACAATTACAATCAACAATTATTGCGATTTCTTGTCGTCTTTCCATGACAACACTATCAAGCAAATCAGATCATACGAACGGATCTTACACAAAATAAATAGACAGAACTTGTCTATATTATTCAATGAAACATATATATATATAAGGAGAAATACAAAATAATCACTGATAATAACTACTTTTTATTTTTAAAAATAATCCATTTTTTAACTTTGAAAAGAGGATTGCAAAATGAACTGACATAAAATTCTAATTATAATATTTACGTGAGTTAGCGCCATCTATATTAAAAGTTAATACAGTAGAAATAATGTCACGTCATTTGCTTCTTTATACCATCGTCCATTGCCGTAAATAAGCTCCGACAGGAAGAATCGAGCAACTGTTTACGGGTCAGACTGCAGCAGCTGCCGGTCGTTAGCCTACAGGCTTTTTGCTCCATGCGCACATTGCGATTGTAGTTAAATGTTTAAAATAAGTTTAACAATGTAAATATATAGACAAATAGCTACGGTAGATGGAATACGTGAAATAGAGGTATGTTTAAAATTTATATTTTCGTGTAGACGTTTCGTTCTTTTCTAGAGAGCATTATCGAAACACAACTGGGAAAAACAGGAAAACTATTCGCGTTGTAGGGCAGTGGATATCGGCTCGGAACGAGAAATCGGGGAGCCGAGTTCAAATTACAGCTGAATTCATTGCCTTCACTTACGCGCAAATACCCTTCGGAAAGGTGTTAATCAGTCTCTTCCTTCCAGTTATGGGTTAAATAATATGACAGATTGGGTTCTATAGCCTTGGTAGGCAACCAGTCTACCGCAGAAAGCAATGGCAACCTACTGCGGGATAATCTTCTGCCCAGTCAGTCGTGTCTCTTTCGAGACATGATCGCTCAAGCGTGTATCACGTATGGCACTGAACTGACTAACTGAATATAATAGATAAAAATATGATTAAGGCTTCTACTGGGCATAAAGTGGGGGATTGGTTTTATATTGTTATGAAGTAATAAACTGATCCCCCACTAATTACTACTTAACAGTGTAATACATCTCTTCCTCTTCCAGTTATGAGTTAAATAAGAGAATCGGGTTTCTATTGTCTTCGCTGGTAACCAGTCTACCGCAGAAAGCAATGGCAACCTACTGCGGGATAATCTTCTGCCCAGTTAGTCATGTCTCTTTCGAGTTAAGTGCCATACGAATGCAAGGAATTCAACTGGAATTCGAACTCGGATCCCAGATGTATCACCAAAGCGTGTATCACCTATGGCACTTAACTGACTGAATGCTTAACAAAACATTCTTAGCAAATAAATAGCGTAATGGTTAACTTGCGGATGTGCGTTGTGGTGCAGTGGATATCGGCTCGGAACGATAAAGCTGGAACCCGAGTTCGAATTCCAGTTGAATTCCTTGCATTCACTTACGAGCAAATATCTTTGGGAAAAGGTATTAATCCGTCTCTTCCCTCAAGTTATGGGCTAAATAACGGGACAGATTGGGTTCTATAGCATTGGCTAGCAACAGCAGAAATTAATGTCAACATACTGCGGGATAATCTTCTGCTCAGTTAGTTATGTCTCTTTCCAGACATGATCGCCCAAGCGTTTTTCACGTATGGCACTTAACTGACTGACTGAGTGTATCACCTGTTGTCATCCATATACTTGCCTAACTTTCATGATCGATCCTAAAACTAACTTTTTGAAAGTCTATCTATCTATCTATCTATCTATCTATCTATCTCTATCTATCTATCTATCTATCTCAGTCTCTTCATATCTATCTATCTATCTATCTATCTATCTATCTATCTATCCCAGTCTCTTCATTATCATATCTATCTATCTATCTATCTATCTATCTATCTATCTATCTCAGTCTGTTCATATCTATCTATCTATCTATCTATCTATCTATCTATCTATCTATCTATCTATCTCTTATCTCAGTCTCTTCATTATCTATCTATCTATCTATCTATCTATCTATCTATCTATCTATCCCAGTCTCTTCATTATCTATCTATCTATCTATCTATCCCAGTCTCTTCTTATCTATCTATCTATCTATCTATCTATCTATCTATCTATCTATCTATCTTCAAGGGGTGTGAAATGCTCACACCCAAGAAACTCCCTCCCTGGTACTTGCTCATATTTTAGCAAGTTGGGTGGGTCGAGATTTTTTCATCAGGTATTAATACTAGTACTCCCCACATATATATATATATATATATATTATTTTTAGAACATGTTCAAATTACAATCTACTACGATAAAAATAACGTTTACTACCTGACAGTCAGTTATGTCTCTTTCCAGACATGATCGCCCAAATGTGTATCACGTATGGCACTTAAATGGATGGTTAATTTGCCAATCATAGTAAATAATTAGCGTAAGGTTTAACAAGTCATGCTAGTAAATAAGTAGTTGAAAAAACGAACATAAATAAGTCTCATATTGTTTAATAAGTCAAGTTTAGTAAATAAGTAGTTTAATTGTTAACAAGTAACGTAAATTATTCTTTTTTTAATCATTTCACCCCAGGGAAGGCAGTAAAGCCGCTACGACACAAGTGAAAATATGTAAAACATTAAGGAGCAAGAACAACGAAAGAAGAGGAATCAACAAGTCAGTAAACGATTGACACTGCATTCACAGTTTTGAAGATCAAAATTGGCTGTAAAGCTAAAAGGGTGAAGAGACTTTCACAAACTAGAAGTGCCAAAGAAGAAACTGTTGGCATAGAACTTGCGGTTACACCCTGCATATTCGACTTCAAAATGAACTATAAGATATTTAGATAACAGAAAGTTATATAAATATAAACTTATTCTTGTAAATTAACAATCTGATAAGTAAACAGTGTCTAATAATTTTGTTGTAAATTCTCAAAGAACAAAGGAAATGTATAAACTAACTTTCCTAAGTTTTATTAAAATTCTAAATTCTTTTTAAAACGAGGTAGTAAAGAGGCGTAAGACAAGTATATGCCTTTTCACCAGATCTATTCAACTTGTACAGCGAGACTATTCTGAGGACCCTAGATGTTATGCCAGGATTTGTCATCGGAGCTCACAATTTGAACAACATAAGGTATGTAGATGATACAATGCTGATAGCAGACACGGAAAGGAAACTACAAGACCTCCTACAAAAGGGAGCTGAAGAGAGTGACAAGAAAGGACTACAAATAAATTGCAAGAACTCGAATGCATGGTCATTAGTAAAAAGAGTAGCCCAAAATGCCAAATAGACTTGGGGGATACTAAAATCAAGCAGGTACAAAAATTTAAATACCTGGGAAATATTTTAACAGAAGACGAAAAATGCGATACAGAGATCCGACGGCGAATTGGCATGACGAAGGGAGCATTCCAGAAGTTGAGTAAAGTATTAAGACACAGGAAACTTTCACTAGAAACAAAGGAGAGAGTACTGGATTGCTATGTGATGTCAGTTCTTCAATATGGCAGTGAATGCTGGACAATATCATCAAAGATGAAGACAAAAAACTTAAAGCAACTGAAATGTCGTTCTACAGAAGGATACTGCGAATATCATGGATCAAGCATGTGAGAAATGATGAGGTTTTGGAAAGGATGGAAACAAAAAGGAAATTAACACCGAGCATCAAGCAAAGACAGCTAAAGTTCCTGGGACATGCAATGAGGAAAGAGGGCTTGGAGAACCTGATATTAACAGGCCAGATAGAGGGAAGTAGAGATAGAGGAAAAGAGCGTGTAACGTACTTGACATGGCAGAATGGGGGTTGCGTGGTATAACAGGAGAAAGCGTGCTAAGAGCCACCAGGGATAGGGAGACGTCGAAAGCCATGATCGCTTACGTCATAGAAAAAATATATATGCCAACTGTTTATAAAAAATTATAATGTGGGTATAAAATGGGGGATCAATTCAATATTATAATCAATATATAAATTGATCCCTCATTTTGTGGCCATGCTAGTTTCTATACATCTATATTCTAAGAGAATGGTTCTTTTGTTATTATTACTTTGCAAAATTTTACAAGGCAGCCAGGAAGCTTTTGCTTTGCCCAGCCAATAAGAAGAAGAGACTAGCATGGGGAAGAGAGCACAAAAACTGGACATCAGAACAGTTCATTTGATGCATATGTTATTGTGTAGTATTAACAAAGAACTATTCTATTTTCATTTACAATTATTCACTTGGCAATAAATACTAAAAAATAGTATTAAATACATCATTTTTTTAAACACTGGGGTGGCCTAATAATTATGGCCGGTAGTGTATATGTTAGGTGAGAGGCTGAGAATACCTTGACTAAACATCTGACTTACAAGGAAATTTTAAAAATGGAAACTAGAAACAAAATAGACACTTATACTTAGAATCAGAAACAAATGAAATGTTTTGAAAATATAATGAGGAAAGAGGGTTCAGAGAAAAGAAGTGAATAACTTACCTAGACTACCGGCCAGATTTATTAGGCCACCCCAGTTTTTAAAAACTGATGTATTTCATACTATTTGTAATATTTATTGCCAAATGGATAATTCTAAATGAAAATAGAATGGTTCTTTTGTTATTATTAGTTTGCAAAATTTTACAAGGCAGCCAGGAAGCCTTTGCTTCGGCCAGCCAATAAGAAGAGACTAGCTTAGGGAAGAGAGCACAAAAACTGGACATCAGAACAGTTCATTTGATGCACATGTTATTGTGTTGTATTAACAAAAGAACCGTTCTATTTTCATTTAGAACTATCCACTTGGCAATTAATACTAAAAATATTATGAAATACATACTTTTTTTTTTAAACTGGGATTGCCTAAAAATTATGGCCGGTAGTGTAGTATTAAATGATTACGAAGTTTTTTTTATGGCACTGGAATATAACTTTGGTGTGCGCTTCTCTTGAATAAAAACCCGCAAACCAGTCTCTATTTCTATATAAAATGTTCAAACGTGCTATATTCCTTAGCTTCGCTAGTTCAGTCTTTGCAGCAAAGATCCAACAAACCACGTACACTATGATGAATTATTTCCATTCTCTTCATATTTCATTATTAAAAAGGAAGTTTTACTCTGACAGCTTTTTCCTAGAATTGCGGAAGTGACTCCTGAGAGAATGCTTTCCCGGTCATTAAAATCATAACTTCTTCAAGCTTTGGGTTAACCGATATCTTTTCTGTATATCCTCATAAACTTCTTACCACCATCTCATGCAGCATTTAGTAACTCTCTACCTCGAGTGGCTCTTGAACCTCGTATTGTTTAATTGTCAATTCATTTTTAACTGATGAACCCTTTGTAGGTTATTTAATACTAAAGCATTTTTATCACTTAATCCTAGAACACTAACCATGCGTATATAGTCAGTCAGTCAGTTAAGTGCCATACGTCAAACACGCTTCGGCGATCATGTCTCGAAAGAGACATGACTGACTGGGCAGAAGATTATCCCGCAGTAGGTTTCCATTGCTTTATGCGGTAGACTGGTTGCCGACCAAGGCTATAGAACCCAATCTGTCCTGTCATTTAACCCATAACTGAAAGGAAGAGACGGATTAATACCTTTCCCAAGAGTATTTGCGCGTAAGTGAATGCAATGGATTCAACTGCAATTCGAACTCGGCTCCCCGATTTCTCCTTCCGAGTCGATATCCACTGCACCACAACGCACATCCAGTACCCAGCGCAAATGACGTAATTGAGCATGCATATGGTTCACGCGCTCTGAGGGGTTTCAGCAGCTTAGTAGCTTCAGTTGCTCACTTGACAGTGTAGGGGAGGGTTGCGCTGTCTCGCTCTCTCTACTCCCCAGTGCTCTAGGCTTGTATTTGTGTAAGGTATACCCATGGTTGGCGATACGCGGAGGTGTGCACGGCGAGTATAGCCTACCCAGGATAGTATTTACGTACTATTTTAGTGATCGACGGTGGAATGAAAAATAAGATTATGAGGCTGTGTAAATAGTGATTACAGTTTCAGATTACAGGTTTATTCAAAATGGATATTTTTATGCCAGAGTTCTGATGATTAAGTGGACAATTTAGAGTTTGATGAATTATGTGACATTGATGTTGAACATGTGCAAGAACCTAGTGAACATAATGACTTGGAGGCTGTACCTCCAAGATAGAAAAAGCAAGTAGTGCGTGTTAGCTCTTCATTGCCTGTGGTAGGCCCTTCTACTGCACCTGCCGTTGCTCCTGTTGCTCCCCCTCCCCACTGCTCCACCTGCTGTTGCCCCTGCTTCCCGTGGACGACGACAACTCACTGTACCTCAAACAGATCGTGATGAGTCTGTTATACGCTTTAACACAGCTACCACTAGAACTAGATAAGGCTTTATGTGGAGCACTAGGCCAAATGCAGAGGCTGTAAGTACTCATATAAGAAATATATTACTTGGTGTCCGGCTTGGCCCCTCCCAACAAGCTTCCCAAGCCGACATCCCAATGACGTGTTTCTCTTTGTTGTTTATGGATAAAAATCATCAATGAAATTATGCAACGAACCAACCAAAAAAATAAACATTGATGCAGCAAAATACAAGCATCAGACGTCCACAATACAACCTACAACACCTGAGGAGATACGGGACATGTTTATGGTCCTCATGTTTAGTTGCTACAGAAAAGACGACCACAACTCCACTAAGGAAGTATGGAGCTCTAAAATTGGTTCCAATTTCTACAGGGCAGCTATGTCTGAGGGGCGCTTTACTTTCCTCCTCAACTGCCTACGCTTTGATGACTCTAATACCAAAGAACAGATGTCGGATATTTTCATCAACGCCCGTAGTAATCATTATACCACCCACGAGTTCCTGACTGTTGATGAGCAGTTGCTTGCTTTCCGTGGCCGCTGTCCCTTTGACATGTACATCCCAAATAAACGAGCGAAGTACGGCATCAAGATCGTCATGATAAATGATGTCAAAGGCAAGTACATGCTGTCAGGGATCCCCTATCTTGGAAAGCAGGAGACACGGTCGACAGACGAGCAAAACCTTGGCGACTCCTTCACCAAGGACCTGACACAGCGCTACCACAACACAAACAGGAATATAACAATCGGCAATTGGTTCACCTCATCCTCATCCAGGATATTCTGTACTGTTGCGTGATAATCCTCTGCCCAGTCAGTTATGTCTTTTTCGAGACATGATCGTCCAAACGTGTATCATGTATGGCTCTTAACTGACTGACTGATATTTATTTAACGTCTACCGGCATGAATATTCGAGAAATCTTATCAGAAAAATATGCACCCTTCGGGACGATTTGTGCCAACGTCTCCCTGGGCGTATTTTTTTAGATTTTAGTAGATACGCATATCTGAATAGAGAAGCCCAGTTTTTTTTTTCATAAACAGTATATTTATTAGTTAACCAGCGTGAATATTCAAGAAAGCCTATTGAAGAAAATATGCGCCATCCGACGGGATTCGAATTTGCGTCCCTCTTGGCAGGAGAAACCGACGTTAGAACTGACTCATCCACGAAGGACATTGCTGATGAAGCCAACCCGAATAATGCTTTCAAACAAAATCCATCTTATTGATGCTTGCAATTTCATATCTGCTCAGTTTCCTATCCTAACGTAAAAAAAAGGCGATTTCTAAAGAAATAATGGATTTTTTATTATGATTCAGACATTTATTATTTATCAGTCAGCCACTAATAACGTTCAGATGATAAAAATATGTCGGGTAAATAAGTAAAAAAAACAAAATTCATTACTTCTTTAGAAATATTTTGATTGTAAGAATAATTCTTTTTTTTTTCTTTATTGAGAATTTTTTAATCAACGTTTTAATATAAAATTTTCCAAATATATGCCCTGCTTTTTGACCCGTAGCTGGAGGAAAAATATAGATTCATACCTTTCTTAAAGGTGTTTATGGGAAAGTGAATGTAATTGTATTAGCTGAAAAATTATTAAAAACAAAAATTAAACAAACACAAAATTATATCGTAATATTTATTTTTCAACATCAAATATTTTTCTTATATATTTATTTCTTTTTTTTTACAGTGAAATATTAACAAAAGAAATAGTGTTTGTCCCAACAACTGTATGTTTCTCTATTTAACAGTTTCTTTTTTTTTTTAATTTTTTATTTATTTAATCGCCATTTTCATATTTTGGATTTTTTTTTCTTCGACGTGCAACAAACGAATATGACGAATTATCAGACAACCATACGACAAAAATAAATAAATAAATAAATAAATAAAAATGCTGACACAGCAAAATGCTTGGAAGTTTAATAATTCATTGTTTTATTTTTTTTTTTAATTTTACTATTGTTTTTATCAGCAGTATCATTTTTAAATAATTTAAAACTTGAAGATGCTCCTTCTTCCTAAATTAGGATGTTGGAGAAAAGAACTGCATTCATAGCCAACTTCACGAAACGTTTTCACTGTCGGGCACACCTGATTGGCACAGACTAATAAGAGCGAAACCTGAAAAGAGAAATAAGAGATAAAAAAAAAAAATGACTAAACTTACATTAAAGACAAAAAATGTAAAACATACCATATTTTTCAGGGTATAATACGTTCAATTTCATCTAAAATCATGCCAAAATCTGTTTGCGTTTTATACACAAGGGAAATAAATCATTTGCGCTACCACTATTTTGGTTTCAAATATTTTCGTCGAATTATATATATATATATATATATATATATATATATATATATATATAGTATATCGAGGCAGCAAGTAATTTTCTAAACATATGCTGTTAAATATAAAAGACAATGAATGTCTATTATGTTTAATCATGAGCCATTCTAAAAATCGTATTTTCGCTTTAATTTCAGTTGAAAATAAAGACAAAAATTCTCCAACATTTGGATAATTATTTATTGGTTTTCTTCTAAGCTTTCGGCACACATGAGCCATCTTCAGAGAGGTTGTTTAAACTGAAATTTGCCTTGTCAGTCATGGATTAAAAGTGACATGATCACCTAAACGTGTATCGTAATTAATTGACTGATCTGAATAAAAGGAATGAATAGCAAGACAGATTTGCTTGTATAGCCTTGGTTAGCAACCAGCCTACCACAAAAAGAAATTGCAACCTACTGCAGAAAAGTCATTTTCTTAGTCAGTTAAGAATTAAAAAAAGACATGATCACCCAAGCGTGTATCACGTATGGGACTTGACTGATTAGGTGAAGAGAAGCAATAAAAACTAACAAACCCTTAAAGACTTTAATGAGGAGAAAAGGAACTACCAGGTGCAGGAGGGAGATGTCGAAAAGATTCCCTATCAGAGAAAGAGAAACAACGATTAAAGATCAAGTGTGAATGTGGGCGAACGGTCAATCAGTTAAGTGCCACACGTGATAAATGCTTTTGGCGATCATGTCTCGAAAGAGACATGACTGACTAGGCAGAAGATTATCCGGCAGTAAGTTGCCACTGCTTTCTGCGGTAGACTGGTTGCCGACCAAGGCTATAGAACCCAATCTGTCCTGTTATTTGACTCATAGCTAGAGGGGGAAGAGATGTATTATATTATTAAATAGTAATTAGTGGGGGGGAGTCAGTTTATTACTTCATAACAATATAAAATTAACCCCCCACTTTATGACCAGTAGAAGCCTTAATCATCTTTCCAACTATTATATTCAGTCAGTCAGTTAAGTGCCATACGTGATACATGCTTGGGCAATCGGTATTTATCGGGGGTACCTCGACACAAAACCTAGCTAAGAACACTCGCAGTCGCTTATAGTACAACTGTGTAAATTTTCAAGAAAATTGGTTCAGCCGTTTCGGAGTCTATAGCTAACGGACACACACACACAGAGACATACACACACATACACACACAGACAAAGTTCCGTTAATAAATAAGTTTAGATATCAACGTTTTTGCTTTCACTGTCCCTTGGAAAGAGTTCAAACCTTTAAATATTGGATCCAATCTCCTTATGAGGATGTTCGTTGTGGTTTCACTATCAGACTTTTCATCATCGGGTTCGATATACTGATCAAGTATTATTTTCCGATTTGCTTTCAATATCACTTTGAAAGAAATCAGACTTTTCATCATCGGGTTCAATATACCGATCAAGTATCGGTTCGGAACGAGAAATCGGAGCGCCGTGTTCGAATTCCAGTTGGACTCGTTATATTCATATACACGCAAATAACTTTGGGAAAGTTACGAATCCGTGTATTCTTCCTCCAGCTATGAGTTAAATAGCAGGAAAGATTGGGTTCTATAGCCTTGGTTTGCAATGGTAATCTACTGCGGGAAAATCTTTTGTTGAATCAGCCATGTATCTTTTTGATTGATGCTTATTGATAATATCATCCCATTTTTCTTTTACTATTGCTTGGTAAGGAATCAGACGTTTCGACACTGGATCCAATATTATAATCTAAATATAAACTTATTTATAAATGGAACTGTGTGTGTGTGTGTGTGTGTGTGTGTGTGTGTGTGTGTGTGTGTGTGTGTGTGTCCGTTACCTATAGACTCCGAAACAGCTGAGCCGATTTTCTTGAAAATTAACACAGTTGTACTATAAGAGTCCGCGAGTGTTCTTAGCGAGGTTTTGTGTAGAGGTACCCCCGATAAATATCAAAAATCGATAATCGATAAAATCGGGTTATAGAAGGAATGATCCGATTTTAATCAAATTTGATACATTCATAAACAAAGACATAAGAAACGATATTCATAAGTTTCAAGGTTGCAGTTTTTACAATAGTGCAGAAAATATGATATCGATAGCAGGAAATCAAAATTTGACTTACATCCATTCATTTTTCTTTCAGTCTATGGTATGGCTTTAACTGGAAACGACTATTGCTTTTTAGTCTTTCGTGCCAACGTCCAAAGAGTCTGAGCTCCAGGACCATGGATTAGTTTTAAAGCTTTCATTACACCCGAGCAACGCCGGGCTACAGTGTTAGTCTATATATAATTGTAATAGTGGATCCAACGATAAAAAGACAGATTTCTTTCCAAGTACTAAAGAAAAAAAATTGGATAAAATTTTCTTTGGTCATAATATTTGAGCCAATGTCTGATTCTTTTCGAAGTGACAGTGAAAGCAAATCGGATATTACATGATCAATATATTGAAACCTATGATGAAAAGTCTGATTCCTTTTGAAGTGATAGTAAAAGCAAATGGGACCATATTACTTGATCAGTGCATTTAACGCAATCATGAAATGTCTGATTACTTTCGAAGTGTTACTGAAATCAAATGGGACCATATTACTTGATCAGTATATTGAACCCGATGATAAAATGTCTGATTTCTTTTAAAGCCATAGTGAAAACGAATCAAAAAATAATACTTGATCGGTATATTGAACCCGATAAAAAAAACATCTGATTCCTTTAAAAATGAGAGCGAATATAAATCGAATGATATTACTTGATCGATATATTGAACCCTATGATGAAAAGTCTGATTTCTTTTAAAGCCATAGTGAAAACGAATCAAAAAATAATACTTGATCGGTATATTGAACCCGATAAAAAACAATCTGATTCCTTTAAAAATGAGAGCGAATATAAATCGAATGATATTACTTGATCGATATATTGAACCCTATGATGAAAAGTCTGATTCCTTTTCAAAGTGATAGTGAAAACGAATCAAAAAATAATACTTGATCGGTATATTGAACCCGATAAAAAAAATCATCTGATTCCTTTAAAAATGAGAGCGAATATAAATCTAATGATATTACTTGATCGATATATTGAACCCTATGATGAAAAGTCTGATTTCTTTTCAAAGTGATAGTGAAAACGAATCAAAAAATAATACTTGATCGGTATATTGAACCCGATAAAAAAAACATCTGATTCCTTTAAAAATGAGAGCGAATATAAATCGAATGATATTACTTGATCGATATATTGAACCCTATGATGAAAAGTCTGATTCCTTTTCAAAGTGATAGTGAAAACGAATCAAAAAATAATACTTGATCAGTATATTGAACCCGATAAAAAAAAACATCTGATTCCTTTAAAAATGAGAGCGAATATAAATCGAATGATATTACTTGATCGATATATTGAACCCTATGATGAAAAGTCTGATTCCTTTTCAAAGTGATAATGAAAACGAATCAGAAAATAATACTTGATCGGTATATTGAACCCGATCATGTAACGTCTGATTTATTTCGAAGTGATAGTGAAAGCAAATCGTATGCTTTTTTGATTGGTTCTCCAACTACATGAATTTAAATATACTTTTATATTGGCATCTAGGTCCCACTCATTTACCGTTGAAATAGTTAAATGTAACCGCCACGTCTACTACTATAGTTTTTTGTTCTCGCATTTCCTGCCTGTGGAACTTGCTACCCTGATAGCTACAATTTCCAAAAATTTAAATGCAACGCCAATTGCTATTTTCTATATTCTTGAATCCCGTTCACCTTTCATCCTTCCCTCAATAACTCCTGTACCCAGTTTTTTTTCTCTCAGTTTAACCATCTGCTCACAATCGGCATACCCGCCTTGCTTCGGACGAAATGGTTAAAAAAAAAGTAATCTTTTATGTGCTTTAATGTAATGTGTATGATCAGTGATTTACCTATCCTTTTTTTTTTTTTTTGCACTTGACAGAAGGAATATTTTAAAGGGTCAATGTTTGAGCCATTAATGTTCTATACTGTTACTGTTCTTCCATCCATTTACACAAGCCCATTAAGTGGATTAGGTCAAGCAGCGACCGGTGATACCGTAACCCCGTAGCTTGCATAGGAGGCCAGAGTGCCAAACCCTGTCGAAAGCCTTGGAGATGTCCAGAGCAACCGCGCGAGCCTCGTCAGACTCATCAAGGGCCTGGAGCATGTACTCCGTTACGGTTGTTAGCAAGTCGGCCGTTGTCCTGGCAAAGTGGAAGCCATATTGCCTATCAGAGAAGAGTTTGTGGGCAGTGAGATGTTGAACTATTTCAGTATTGATTATGGCCTCGAATACTTTCCCGAATATCGGTAGAAGACTGATAGGGCGATAGTTAGATGGGTCCGAAGGTTCACCACAATTCTTAAATACAGGAACGACTGAAGAGAACTTCCAGCATGCAGGAAAGCAGGAAACAGAAAGTCAGTAGTTAAATAGTTTAGAGAGGACAGGGGCGTGCAACCAGACTGGCAATTGGGTCCCACCCATTCACAGTCAGGTCGCCAAATGTAGAGACAATTCTACTCCTTCAGCTTCTTTTCTCGCACTTCCCGCCTGTGGAACTCGCTCCCATATTCTTGCTTTCCTGACGGCTACAACCTTCAGAAATTTAAATGCAAAGTCAATACTCATCTACTAACCACTGGACTCTAGCTCTCTCCCCACCCCCATATAACCTTCCCTTTTCTCTCCACCTATGTATCTGTCATCGCAACTGCATTCTCAGCTTTCTATTGCTCCTTTCTAACTAGTTTGTACTCCTCACTCTTTTCTAATTAATCTTTTTACAGTTATGTAGCCCCCGCTCATCAGTGACATTTCTGCCTTGCTCGGGGTGAAATGATTTTTAAAAAAAGTAATTTACTCATTGCTTCCTTATATTTCCTTTACCTTCATTATTTTCTGTGGGTGTATTGTGGAGACCTACCTACAATGGACTCGTCCACACCTTTATAATATGGCTGCTAACTCTGAGTGGGGAGTCACTGCGTAGCAGACTTGCCTCTGCTACAGTTGACACTGTCAGCACTCTGCCTTCGGTAGAGGGCGCTCTCTGCTTCCGAGCAGAGAGCACAAGCCCAGTCGTGGTTCCGCCGGAGGGCAGAACCACGACTCGGTAAAAATAGACAGACATATTTTTGGCCCGGCTATATGGCCGGGAACTCCCACTTTAAAATGACCATGTGTCACATCCGGCCTTGCGTGGGAAGGCTAGTGAATATAGTCACTGAGTAGTAGCAGTCGCAGACTTGCCTCTACTATTGTCACTGTCATCTCTCTCCCTTCGGGTGGAGAGCGCTCTCTGCCTTCGTGCGGAGAGCACTAACCCAGTCATGTTTCCGCCGAAGGGTAGAATTACAACTAGGGAAAGATAGACAAATATTTTTGGCCGGGCTATATGGCCCGGAAGATCCACATTAAAAAGACCTTGTGTCACATTTTGCCTTAAGTGGGGAGATGACTAAATACTGTCACTGAATAGTAGACTTGCCTCAGCTACTATTGACACTGTCAGCTTTCTGCCTTCGGGTGGAGAGCGCTCTCTGCCTTCGGGCGGAGAGCACTGACCCAGTCGTGGTTCCGCCGAAGGTTAGAATCACGACTGGAGAGAAATATTTTTACCAGGTTATATGGCCCGGAAGACCCACATTAAAAAAACCTTGTGTCACATTAACCTTACGTGGGGAGGTGACTAAATACTGTCACTGAGTATTAGCCACAGTGTGAGTGAATGAACGAGTCAGGACGCTGCGAAAGGAAGTACTCTCCAGTCCACGTTCACCTTTGTACTACGTTTCCCGAGAATATACTGTTCAACCTTATATCCGAGTCCGTGTTATCTTTCTATGGCCCTTCGGTCGTAACAGAGTGTCAGATATTCCCTGCCCTCTTCTTAGGTGTTAGGTATCTCAGGAATTTCAACTTTTTCTTTCTGATCCTGTTCTGCTATTCATTTGCTCAAACTCGTTAAGTACCTTATCTTTCTTCATTTTGTTTCGCAGAAATTTCATTTTTCTCTTTCTGATCCCAAATTCTTTTTGCTCCGCTTTTTTATTAAAGCTTCTTCGTTGCTCATATATCCAGTATGCTGGTCCTGGGTATGACGATAAACTGCATCCGGCAGCAAGGCCTCTGATAGGGAGGCTGTGAGGAGCATGGAACAACCTGCTAATTGCTGTTGTTCCCAGGTTCACCCTGACCTGTGGTGGTAACACCTGTTAGGGTCCTAGCTATGAGTTAACCCTCAAACTGGGGTCAAAGCATCGTAAAATAGATTTTTTCGTAAAAGTTCCATGAATACTTTTTGAAGAAAATAATATTACCAGTCATACATTTTTGAGGAAAACAATATTACCAGTTATACATTTTTGAAGGAAAAATATTAGCAGTAATACATTTTTGAAGGAAAAAAATACTACCAGCAATACATTTTTAAGGAAAAAATATTTCCAGCAATGCATCAGACTCCCAACAAAACACACTTTACGAAACAGTGTCAGTGAAACCTGATCTACAAACTTATTTCTGACAAATAATATTTATTCTATTCATACGAATCTAGTGTAAAAATATTGTCGTCATTAAATAACCCATTGAGGTTTTGATATGCCGTAAATCAAACCAAACTAAACCATCCAGTATGTTATTCTCACTAGCCTGCTGTAGAACCCTATTTATTTTGTCTCAAGTCTGCTTTTCGTCTGTGAGGAAATTCCCCAGCATTCCCTCCTATAGAGAAGGATTGAGATGACGTAGCAGTGCTCTTTGTTTCTAAACAATTTTTCCTGTATCTTAACATTAAGTTTAGTTTCTGAAAATAATATTTAGCTATTTGAATGCATCTTCGGATTTCTGTGCCACATTTCTGATCACCTCTTAAAACAATTTCCAGATAATTAAAGTTATTTTGCTTTATTTTGATGTCTCCAACTTGTAGCTCGCGTCTTTATTTGTTCTTCTTGATAATTGTCATACATCTTGTCATCTTAAAATTGATAGTTAGTCCTTTCTTGTCACTCTTCCTTATTAATTGTCTAAAAGTTTCTAGAGTTTTCTTCTGTGTCTGTCAACAATATGATGTTATCTGCATATCATGTTATCTAAGGAATAACACATCCAGACCCCAGCTTGCTGTATGAATTAAATAAATATGGTGGCGAAATTACTCCTTGTCATGCATACTTTTCGGATTTTGTGTACTTACACAATTCGTTGCATGCAGCAAGTATTTTGGATCATTCTTATATAATTCCAGTCAGGTAAGAAACTTTTTTCTCGTCAGAATCCAACTTACACATTTATAAATCTCCCATTCGTCCGTGCATTGAATATTGTAACCATATCTGGTCGTGTGCTCCTGCTATTCATTCTGAGGTTCTCGTCAGAATCCATCTTGACATTTATGAATCTACCATTCGTCCGTGCATTGAATATTGTAACCATATCTGGTCGTGTGCTTTTGCTATTCATTCTGAGGTTCTCGTCAGAATCCATCTTGCACATTTATAAATCTACCATTCGTCCGTGCATTGAATATTGTAACCATATCTGGTCGTGTGCTTTTGCTATTCATTCTGAGGTTCTCGTCAGAATCCATCTTGCACATTTATAAATCTACCATTCGTCCGTGCATTGAATATTGTAACCATATCTGGTCGTGTGCTTTTGCTATTCATTCTGAGTTTCTCGTCACAATCCATCTTGACATTTATAAATCTACCATTCGTCCGTGCATTGAATATTGTATCCATATCTGGTCGTGTGCTTTTGCTATTCATTTTGAGGTTCTCGTCACAATCCATCTTGACATTTATAAATCTACCATTCGTCCGTGCATTGAATATTGTATCCATATCTGTTCGTGTGCTTTTGCTATTCATTTTGAGGTTCTCGTCAGAATCCATCTTGCCATTTATAAATCTACCATTCGTCCGTGCATTGAATATTGTATCCATATCTGGTCGTGTGCTTTTGCTATTCATTTTGAGGTTCTCGTCAGAATCCATCTTGCACATTCATAAATCTACCATTCGTCCGTGCATTGAATATTGTAACCATATCTGGTCGTGTACACCTGCTATTCGTTCTAAGGTTCTTGTCAGAATACATTTTGAAAAATTTATAAATCTACCATTCATCCGTGCATTGAATACTGTTAGCATATCTAATCGTGTGCTCCTGCCATTCATTCTGAGGTTCTCGTCAGAATCCATCTTGCACATTTATAAATCTACCATTCGTTCGAGCATTAAATACTGTTGACATATCTGGTTGTTTGCACCTGCTATTCATTTTGAAGTTCTCAACAAAATCCAGATAGGATCTGCAATGTAGCTTACCTTTAGTCGCTTTCTCACTGATGGTATGTGGCTTCCCTCTGTCTTTTCACGCTTTCTGCAGCTTTTTTCCCTGGTGCCCCAACCCCATGAATTTCCTCATGCTACTAGATTGACATCAAAGTCCCACCCTTTTACTGCTAAAATACTCAAATGTAACTGCCATTTCTACTGCACTTCCGTCTGTGGAACTCCTTTCCGTGTAGTTGCTTCCCTAAGAGCTGCAATCTCAAACTGTTTAAATGCAATATCATTTGCTATGTTCTACCTCCTTAAATTTCATCCACCTCCCCAAATCGGTCCTATGTATGACGGTAAACTTTCGAGACATGATTTACTAGGCAGAAGATTTATCCCGCAGTAGGTTGCCATTTATTTTCTGTAGTAGACTGGTTGGCAACCAAGACTATAGAACTCAATCTGTCCTATTATTTGACTCACATAGCTAGATGGAGAAGACATGTATTCTATTATTATGTAGTAATTAGTGGGGGATAAGTTGATTACTTCATAACAATATTAAACCGCTCCCCTACTTTATGCCCAGTAGAAGATTTGATCATGTTTCCAACTATTCAGTCAGTCAGTTAAGTGTCATAAGTGATACACGCTTTGGGCGATCATGTCTCTTTCGAGACATGATTGACTGGGTAGAAGATTATCCCCATTACATTCTGCGGTAGACTGGCTGCCAGCTAAGGCTATAGAACCCAATCTGTCCTGTTTTGACTCATAGCTACATGGAGAAGAGATGTATTATATTGTTAAGTAGTAATTAATGGGGGATCAGTTTATTACTTCAGAACAATAAAATATCGCTCCCCTACTTTATACCCAGTAAAAGACTTAATCATGTTTCAGTCAGTCAGTTAAGTCCTATACGTGATACACACTTTAGGCTGACTGGGTAGAAGATTTTCTCGCTGTAGGTTGCCATTGCTTTCTGTGGTAGATTGGTTGCCAATCTAGGTTATAGAAGCCAATCTGTTTTGCTGTTTGATCCAAAGCTGGGGGGAGGGAGAAGAGACGGATTAATACATTTTCTACCAGTATTTGTGCGTAAGCGAATGCAACGAATTCAACTGAAATTCGAACCCGGCTCTCAGATTTCTTGTTCCGAGCCGATATCCACTGCACTACAACGCACATAATATTGAGTATAATCCGATCCCGTAAAAAAGACATCCCTATCTAATTTATTTTTGAAAAGTTGTATCATGCTATCCATTAAAATCTTAACGTTTTTTTTTTTTCATTAAAATATCTAATTTTTTATATTAAAGAACAGAAATGAACCGGTGCTTCCTCTGCTGATTTCCATTTAAAAAAAAAACCTACCAACTAGTACATTTAAATACGTACATCCCCCAAAAATTCTAAAACAGAGTGTATAAGTAGGTTTTGAAGGCTATCGCAATGCGTTTAGTAAAATAAAGGAAGATAAAGAAGGTATTACGTATTATCTATTAATATTTCGAGATCAGAATCTCAACTTCAGAATGATAGGAGAGCTTGATTTCACGTCCAGTCCATCCGCTGATGGACCGTACCTTTAAACGAACGGTCCTCTTTCGCTGCTACTACTGTCGTTATCTGTAGTGAGTATATATATATATATATATATATATATATATACTCACTACAGATAACATATATATATACAGATATACTCACTACAGATATATATATATATAACATAAATATTTGAAAATGTCAACAAACAGAACCTAAATCCGTTAAAATCTGTGGCTCACTTATAGATTTTTCGTGTTTCGTATATATATATATATTGATTGATTGTTTAATACTTAGTTTTGGGTCCTAATAGGGTTAGACCAATACACAACAGAAACACAATCAAACTAAGTTGTAGTTGTACTAATAATTTAGATAGTTTCTTAAAAAACAAAACGCTAGAAACTTAAATAGCATCGTACAAAACAAAACCACCAACAAAGAATGCAACTGCAGGGAGAAAAATAAATGTCTACTTCAAGGTCTCTGCAACACAAAAGAAATAATTTATAAGGCAGAGGTACCTGACCCAGATGGCCAAAAACAAAATATATTAGGGCTCAACCAAAGACACCTTTAAGACCAGGTGGTTCATCCACAGATCTACATTTAAAATAGAAAAATTAAAAAACAATACAAATTGGTTAACCACGTCTGGAAATTGAAATCAAAATATAAAAAAAAGATCCACACATAACGTGGAGTATTGTAAAAACAGCCAAGCCTTAAAATGATGGACACATATGTAGACTGTGCCAAGAAGAAAAATTAGAAATTATGACATTTTTTTTTAATCATATCACCCCGAGCAAGGCGGTAACGCCACTGATGTGCAGGGGGCTACATAGGAGTGAAAAGATTGGAAAAGAGAAAACCGGAAACCGCATCTTAAACAGGAAACAAGGGATGAGCCTCTTCACCTGTTCAATAGATGTGGGTGGAGTGTGAACCGGGCGATAGTTTAGTCGATCTACTCCAATTGAAAACAAAGTGAGAAGATTGGAAAAGAGAAAACTGGAAACCGCATCCTAAACAGGAAACAAGGGATGAGCCTCTTCACCTGTTCAATAGACGTAGGTGGAGTGTGAACCGGCCGATAGTTTAGTCTATCTACTCCAATCCAAATAAAGACGAACTGTTAAATGAAAGGACAGAAATTATGACATAATGCATCCACACTAAGAAATACCTCTTAGGTTCATACAACCTTGAATTTAAACAATGCGCGTTCATAAATTCTCTGACACGTGAACATTCATATAAATCACCGTTACAAGAGCGTTCTTAAAAAGGTAAAATCAGTTATTAAAAATCGCCCGAAGACACCACTCATGGGAGAAACCTGGGTATATATATATATATATATATATATATATATATATATATATATATATATATGGGTAGGTATTTGAAAGCTATCACAATGCGTTTAGTATAATAAAGGAAGGTAAAGGAGGTGTTGGGTATTACCTATTTATTATTCATTAATATTTCGAGATCATAGTCTCATCTTCAGAATGATAGGAGAGCTTAATTTCACGTCCGTTCGTGGTCCGTGCCCTTCATCGAATGCTCATCTTTCGCTGCTGCTGCTGCCATTAATTGTAGTGTGTGTGTGTGTGTGTGTGTGTGTGTGTGTGTGTGTGTGTGTGTGTGTGTGTGTGTGTGTTTACGGTTTATCTGAAACAGAGCTTTCCATGATGAAAAATGACCTAGACTTAATTAAAACAAAGTTTTATCGTCGAAATGCTTATGTTATTATTAAGAGGAGAAACCGAAGTATTTTTATTATAATTTTTGGTTAGGTTTGTTTTTCTTGGGTCAGCGGGTGACTATAGGGATTTTTAGTGTCTCTTTTACGGTAAAAACACTTTGTTTTGGAAATTCTTACAAAAATCAAATATTTCTTGGATTTTAATTAAATTTCCAGGACTTTCTCACAAATGAATGAAAATATTTTTTCTAATTTTTTTTTGTTAGAAAATCTTTGGAAAAAGTATTTTTTGCAGCTGTAACATCTGAAAAAATATTATTTTTTCCACTTAATTTTATGAAATTTCGAGAAATTAAATTTTCACTCTCTTCATAGTTCAGTCAGTTAAGTGCCATATGTGATACACGCTTTGGGCGATAATGTCTCTAAAGAGACATGACTGATTGGGCAGAAGATTATCCTGCAGTCGGTTGCCATTGCTTTCTGCGGTAGACTGGTTGCCAGCCAAGGCTATAGAACCCAATCTATCCTGTTATTTAATTCATAGCTAGATGGATAAGAGATGTATTATATTATTAAATAGTAATTAGTGGGGGATCAGTTTATTACTTCATAACAATATAAAACCGATCCACCACTTTATACCCAGAAGAAGCCTTAATCATGTTTCCAACTATTCAGTCAGTCAGGTAAGTGCCATACGTGATACACGCTTTGGGTGATCATGTCTCGAAATAGACATGACTGACCTTGCAGAGGATTATCCCGCAGTAGGTTTCTATTGCTTTCTGTGGTAGACTGGTTGCCAGCCAAGACTATAGAACCCAATCTGTCTATTATTTAACCCATAACTGGAGGAAAGAGACAGATTAATACCATTCTCAAGGATATTTGTGCTTAGGTGAATGCGAGGAATTCAACTTGAGTTCGAACTCGGCTCCCCGATTTGTGATTCCGAGTCGATATCCATTGCACCACAACGCACTTTCTCCGTATTTATATTTGTTAAAATCAGGAGTTTTTGGAGAATTTAAATTATCAATTTGTCTTTGCCTAATAGAAACATCATTTACCGAAAATTAGCTAGTTCTGAAATCTTAAAATAAACAATGAATAAAGTTATGATATTATTTAAATGGAAAAGTTTTAATTGCTATTATCAGTAAATTATATTAAGGACTATTGCTCTCAGAAAAAAATTAATAATATATGCGAATAATCAAGACCCTGTACTGGGCAGGGAATGAGTTCAGCAGAAATACACAGATAGAAAATGGTTGTAAGACAAAGATATGCCTTCTCACCAGACCTATACGGCGAGGAAATTCTTAGAGAATTAAAAGTTCTGCCAGGATTCGCCATTGGCGGCCACAATCTGAACAATCTTAACTTATTTATAAATGCAACTTTGTCTCTGTGTGTGTGTTCGTTACCTATAGACTCCGAAACGGCTGAATCGATTTTCTTGAAAATTTGCACAAGTATGCAAAACATCAACGTAACTGCACACTAGAAAGTGCTTGTACATCTAGATAAAGAGACGTTTATTTATAAATTAAATGTTGATTTGGTCGATTATCTGTCCATCCATGTTAATCTGATTAGAGGAAAAAAGACATAAATATTTTAGTTGAACTCTTCACTTGTCCTCTTTTTCCTTCTCTGCATCCCTTTCTCTCTCTCTCATTTTCTCTGATACATACATCTAAACTTATTTATAAATGGAACTTTGTGTGTGTGTGTGTGTCCGTTACCTATAGACTCCAAAACGGCTGAACCAATTTTCTTGAAAATTTACACAGTTGTACTAAAGGCGTCTGCGAGTGTTCTTAGCTAGGTTTTGTGTTGAGGTACCCCCAATAAATATCGAAAATCAATAATCGAAAAAATCGGGTTATAAGAAGTGGTCCGATTTTAATCAAATTTGATACACTCATAGACAAAGACAAAAGAAACGATATTCAGAAGTTTCAAGGTTGCCGTTCTTACGTACAGAAAATTGATAATATATATATAAAAGGCAAGATGTTTGTGTGTGTGTTTGTTTATCTGCCTGTATGTTTGTATTTTTTCAGCCCTTTTATTTTTGTTTTTGCTTCGGGTTTGCTTCTACGTAGGTATAATTGTAGTTCTTAATCTCAGCCATGATACCATTTACTCAGAGGACTTATTTAGCCTTCAAAATTCAGTTTACGACGAAAAAATTTATTTGATATTGATACCAGGAAATCAAAATTTGACTTACATCCATTCATTTTTCTTTCAGTCTACGGTTTCGCTTTAACTGGAAACAACTATTGCTTTTTAGTCTTTCGGGCTAACGTCCAAAGTGTTTGAGCTCCAGGACCATGGTTTAGTTTTAAAGCTTTCATTACACCCGGACAACGCCGGGCTATACTGCTAGTATAAGATACGCAGAAGATACATTGCTGATAGCAGACATGGAAAGTAAACTACAATGCCTCCTACAGAAGGAAAATAAAGAAAGCGAAAAGAAAGAGCCAAATATATTACAAAAAATTTAATGTCTGGTCATCAGTAAGAAGAGGAGCCCAAAATGCCAACTACAGAACTGGAATACAGAAATCAACCAGATACTTAGATAGTTGGCAGTTGCTTTAACAGAAGACGAAAAGTGTGGCACTGAGATCCAAAGCCTTATTGGCATGGCCAGTGATGCATTTGTGATGAGTAGTGTATTAAGAGGCAGAAAAATGTCATTGGGAACATAAAAGAGAATACTGGATTATTATGTGATAACAAATATGGCAGCGAATTCTGGACAATCTCATCAAAGTTGACGGTAAGACTTGAAGCAATCGAAATGTGGTTCTACAGAAGGATGCTGAGAATATCATGGACAGAAGATTTTAACAACGACGATGTTTTGGAGAGGATGGAAAAGAAAATGAAGAGAAAAACAAATATTATTTTTCATTAGGAAGATACAAAGAAACAAATACTGTCTTTAATAAGGAATGGAGAGAAAAACAAATATTGTCATTCCTTAAAAAAAGGAAACAAACATTGTCTTTCATGAAGAATAAAAAGAAAAAATAGTCTTTCATTAGGAATGAATAGAGAATCAAATACTCTTTCATTAAGAATGAAGAAAGAAACAAATATTGCCTCACAGTACGAATGAAGAAAGAAACAAGGATGTCTTTCATGAAGAATGAATAGAGAAACAAATATTGTCTTTCATTAAGAGTGAAGAGAGAAACAAATCTTGTCTTTCATTATAAATGAAGAGAGAAACAAATCTTTCATTAAGAATGAATAGATAAACAAATATTGTCTTTCATTAAGAATGAAGAGAGAAACAAATCTGTCTTTCATTACGAATAGAGAGAGAGAAACAAATCTTGTCTTTCATTATAAATGAAGAGAGAAACAAATCTTTCATTAGGAATGAAAAGAGAAACAAATATTGACTTTCATTAAAAATAAAGAGACAGAAACAAATATTGTCTTTCATTATGAATAAAGAGAGAAACAAATCTTTCTTTCAGAATGAAGAGAGAAACAAATATTGTCTTTTATTAAGAAAAAAAGAAACAAATTGCCTCTCCGTAAGAATGAAGAAAGAAATAAAGTATGAATAGAGAAACAAATATTGCCTTTCACTCTCAGTAAAAATAAATAAAGAAACAAATATCTTTCATTATATAGGAAGAAAGAAACAAATACTGTTTTTCATTAAGAATAAAGAGAAAAACAAATATAGTTTTTCATTAAGAATGAAGAGAGAAATAAACACTGTCTTTCATTTAGCAGGAAAAAAGAAACAAATATTTTCTTTCATTGAGAATGAAGAGAGAAACAAATATTGTCTTACATTAAGAAGGAAGAAATAGAAAAATGTCATTTTTTTTATTTGGAATGAAGAGGGAAATTAATATTGTCTTTCATTAAGAATAAAGAAAGAAAGAAATTTTGTCTTTCATTAAGAATAAAAAGAGACAGATATCGTCTCTCATTAAGAATGAAGAGAGGAACAAATACTGTGTTTCATTAAGAATAAAAAAGAACAAATATATTTTTATTAATAAGGAAGAGAGAAACAAATATGGTCTTAAGAATTAAGAAAGAATCAAATATGGCCTCTCAGTAAGAATTACAAGAGAAACAAATACTCTCTTTCATTAAGATGGAATAAAAAAACAAATATTGTCTTTCATTAAAAATGAAGAGGGAAAAATTGTCAAATATATGTCAGTATAAATGAACAGAGAAACAAATATTTCTTCCATTATGAGTGAAAAAAGAAACAAATGTTGCTTTTAATCACCAATGTAGAGAAAAACAAACATTGACGTTCAGTAAGAATGAGAAGAGAAAGAATTTTTGAAGAGATAAACATATATTAGTTTTCATTAAGAAAGAAGAAAAAACAGTTAATGAAGTCATAAACGAATATTTTTATTATGAATAAAAACAGGAACAAATATTGTATTTCATTAAAAATGAGAAGATATTAAACAATGAAGAGAAAAAGAAATATTGTCTTTCATTGAGAATAAAGAGAGAAACAAATATTGTCTTTCAAAATGAATGAAAAGGGGAACAAAGAAGAAAGAGCGAGAAGCAAATATTATTTTTCATTACGAATGAAGAATGAAAGAAATATTGTCTCGTATTAAGAGTGAAGAGTGAAAGAAAGAATGAACGAAGACAAATCATTTTCTTTCATTGAGAATAAAGAGAGAAACAGTTATTGCCTTTCAGTAAAATTGAAGAGAAAAGAAATGAATAAAGGAAAAATGCTATTTCATTGCGAATGAAAAAAGTAATAAATATTGACTCTCAGTAAGAATAAAGAGAGAAACAAACATTGTCTTTCATTTAAAAAGATGAAAGCATAGTGGGTTATCCATTCTCTTCTAGTTTACAGTGGAGGGTCCGTTCTAGTGAAGGGTAGTAGTATGTTGTTGCAGATTAATGAAATTTGACCTTACTGTAGATAGTCCACTATAAGTCATAAAATGATTAAATCAAGAAAAGCAATTGAGTTCAAAAACAACATTTTATATATACACATATCAATTAAGGTTTTTACAATTAAAGTAATACTTGAAGTATAGGTGCAACGGACGTTAAAATGTTCATAGCAATAAAATGCTGAAAAGAGAATTAATGCTTAGGAATGTGGGAGCTTTGTAAATAAGGAATGTCTTTGATGTATTTGCTCCTTAGGTCAGTAAGTAGTTTTGAGACAGCGAAAGATAAGAGGAGAGGGAAGGGAGGCTAGGATAGTAAGCCGCTTGACGTAGGTCAGGGGGATACTGATTACACTCCTCTCTCTCGAGTCAGTCCGTGTGTGTCGGCCTGCGTCGGTCTGTCTGGCGATGCTTTCTGTATCGGCTTTTTATTTCGACTTTTTAGATCGCAGCAGATCATTTGGGAATTCACACTTGTATTTGATTCTGGGCTTCCCATTGGCCGATAAATAAAATTTGCGTAGGCTCGCGAACTGGAAATTTAATATTTAATTAATTTTTATTTTTCAACCGGAACATCTGCTCGAACCCGGATGCGCACCGACGAGTTTTAGTCATTTGCTTTCTGGTCGTTAGAGTGAAAACATCCGGTTCCTTCCTTTTGCTCGGTCGGTATCACCATAAAAGAAACCAATATTATCTTTCATTAAGAAGGATTTGAGAAAAAATATTGTCTTTCATTAAGAAGGAAGAGAGAAACAAAGATTGTCCTTTATTAAGAATTAAGAAAGAAACAATTATTAAGAAGGAAGGGATAAACAAATAATGTCTTTCATTAAGAATGAAGATAGAATCAATTATTTTCTGTCATTAAGAATGAAGAAAGAAACAAATATTGTCTTTCATTAAAAATGAAGAGAGAAACAAATATTGTCTTTCATTAAAAATGAAGAGGGAAAAATTATTGTCTTTCATTAAAAATGAATAAAGAAATACATATTGTCTTTCATTAAAAATGAAGAGAGAAAAAAGGTTGTCTTTCTTTAAAAATGAATGAAGAAACAAATATTGAGAGACTCAAAGAGTCAAGAGGGAAATAAATATTGTCTTTTATTAAAAGTGGAAAGAGAAAATATATTGTTGTTTATTACAAAAGAAAAAAGAAACAAATATTGTCGTTCTTTACGAAAAAAGAGAGAACAAATATGGTCTTTATTTAAAAATAAACACAGAAACAAGTATTGTCTTTCATTAAGAATGAAGGGAAGGACAAAGAATGAAGAAAGAAAAAAACATTCTCTTTCACGACGAATGAAAAGAGAAAAATATATTGTCTTTCATTAAGAATGAAAAGTGAAAGAAAGAGTGATAAAAGAAACAATTACTGTCTTTCAGTAAGAAAGAAAAGAAGAACAAAAAGTCAAAAGAAAAGCAAATATTTATCCATTAAGAATGAAAAGAGAAACACAAAGTGAACAGGGGGGACTAAACGGGGTGTCTTTTATTATGAATGATTAAAGAAACAAATGGTGTCTTTTCTTTACAAATAAAGAGAGAAACAAGTATTGTCTTTCATTAAAAATATAAGGAGAATCAAAGATTAAAGTGAGAAACAGATAGTGACTTTCATTACGACTAAAGACAGAATCAAATATATATTTCAGTATAAATGATCAGAGAAACAAATATTTCTTCCTTTTTGAGTGAATAAAGAAACAAATGCTGTTTTTAATCGCCAATGTAGAGAAAAACAAACATTGTCTTTCAGTAAGAATGAGAAGAGAAAGAGTTTTTGAAGAAATAAACATATATTAGTTTTCATTAAGAAAGAAGAAAAAAACAGTTAACGAATATTTTCTTTTATTATGAAAAAAAACAGGAACAAATGTTGTATTTCATTAACAATGAAAAGAAATTAGACAATGAAGAGAAAAAGAAATGTTGAAATAGAGAAACAAATATTGTTTTTAATCGCCAATGTAGAGAAAAACAAACATTGTCTTTCAGTAAGAATGAGAAGAGAAAGAGTTTTTGAAGAGATAAACATATATTAGTTTTCATTAAGAAAGAAGAAAAAAACAGTTAACGAATATTTTCTTTTATTATGAAAAAAAACAGGAACAAATGTTGTATTTCATTAACAATGAAAAGAAATTAGACAATGAAGAGAAAAAGAAATGTTGAAATAGAGAAACAAATATTGTTTTTAATCACCAATGTAGAGAAAAACAAACATTGTCTTTCAGTAAGAATGAGAAGAGAAAGAGTTTTTGAAGAGATAAACATATATTAGTTTTCATTAAGAAAGAAGAAAAAACAGTTAACGAATATTTTCTTTTATTATGAAAAAAAAAACAGGAACAAATGTTGTATTTCATTAACAATGAAAAGAAATTAGACAATGAAAAGAAAAAGAAATGTTGAAATAGAGAAACAAATATTGTTTTTAATCACCAATGTAGAAAAACACAAACATTGTCTTTCAGTGAGAATGAGAAGAGAAAAACAGTGAAAAGGTAAACATATATTGGTTTCCATTAAGAAAGAAAAAAAGCAATTAATGAAAACATAAACGAATATTTTCTTTTATTATGAATAAAAACAGGAACAAATATTGTATTTCATTTACTGTTGTATCCCGGGAGGGGATAAACAGAGAAAGAATAGTGCAAGAAACAACTCTTAACACTGAGGATATATAGAGATTTATTATACCTCAGTACAATAAACCAAATACAAGTACACCAACAAACAGTTAACACAAATAACAGTTAAGAAGGCAATGTCTCTGTATAGGACGTATGCGTCCGTCTTGAGAAGTAGGCTTCCGTCTAGTGACGTTTAACTCTCGTCTAAGGCCGATGGCTTTCGACTCTGGTATAATGACGAATAATCTCGATTACTCCTGTGTAATGACGAAGACTCTCAGTCACGAACACACTCAATCTCTCTCGAGTGCTGTCTCTGTAGTTCGTTCCCATCTAGGTCTTTTATAACGCGGGCCATACCCATTCCTGGGTAGGACAGGATATTCCTCCACAACATTAACAATGAGAAGGAATTAAACAATGAAGAGAAAAATAAATATTGTCTTTCATTGAGAATAAAGAGAGAAACAAATATTGTCTTTCAAAAAGTATGAAGAGAGGAACAAACAATGAAGAGCTAGAAATAAATATCTTTCATTACGAATGTAGAGTGAAACAAATATTGTCTCGTATTATGAGTGGAAGGTGAAAGAAAGGATGAAGGTACATAAATTATTTTCTTTTATTGATAATGAAGATAGAAACAGTTATTGCCTTTCAGTAAGATTGAAGAGAGTGTGGTGTAACCGACAAGCGACGGACCGGATGTTTGCTCTCTCACGACAAAAAGGCAAATGACCAAAAATCCTCGCTGCGCATCCGGGTTCGCGCAAATGTTCCGGTTGAAAAATAAAAATTAATCAAATATTAAATTTCCATTTCGCGAGCTTACGCGAATTTTATTTATCAGCCAATGGGAAGCCCAGAATCAAATACAATATTCCAAACGAGCTTCTGTGATCCAAAAAGCAGATATAAAAAGCGAAGACAGAAAGCATCCAACAGACAGACTGACGGTGACAGGCTAGAGTAATTAATATCTCCTTTGACCAAGTCAAGTGGCTACTATGCTCGTCCCTTCATCTCTCCTTCCTTCTTCCCTGTCTCAAAACTACTTACTGACCTAAGGAACGACTACTTCCAAAACATTCCATAATTACACGCTCCACACATTCCTAAGCTTTACTTCTCTTTCAGCTTATTATTTGCCATGAACATTTAACCTCCGTTGGACTTATATTCGAGTATTACTTTAATTGTAAAAACATTAATTGATATGTGTATGTATATAAATGTTATTTTCTACTCAAATTGCTTTTCAAAATAATCATTTTATGACTTATAGTGGGCTATCTACAACAAGGCCAAATTCCGTTAAGCTGCAACAATATACAACTACCTTTCAGTAGAATGGACTTCCACTACTAACAGAAAAAGAATAGATAAGACGCCCCTATAAGAGAAACAAATAGTGAATAAAGGCAAAATACTCTTTCATTGCGAATGAAAAAAGTAAAAAATATTGCCTCTCAGTAAAAATAAAGAGAAAAACATTGTCTGTCATTAAGAATGTTCTTAAGAATGAAGAGTGAAACAAATACAGTCTTTCAACGGGAAAAATAAAAGAAACAAATACTTTATTTCAGCAAAAATTAAAAGGAAACAAATATTTTCTTTATTTAATTTTTTTTTTTAATCATATCACCCCGAGCAAGGCGGTAACGCCACTGATGTGTAGGGGACTACGTAAGAGTGAAAAGATTGGAAAAGAGAAAACCGGAAACCACATCCTAAACAGGGAAGAAGGGGTGATCCTATTCACCTGTTCAATAGACGTGGATGGAGTGTGAACCGGGCGATAGTTTAGTCTATCTACTCCAATTGAAAAAGAATAAAAGAAGAGAGTGAAAAGATTGGAAAAGAGAAAGCCGGAAACCACATCCTAAGCAGGGAACATGGGATGAGCCTCTTCACCTGTTCAATAGACGTGGGTGGAGTGTGAACCGGGCGATAGTTTCATCTATCTACTCCAATTGAAAAAAAGAAAAAAAGAAAAGAGTAAAAAGATTGGTAAAGAGAAAACCGGAAACCGCATCCTAAGCAGGGAACAAGGGATGAGCCTCTTCACCTGTTCAATAGACGCGGGTGGAGTGTGAACTGGGTGATAGTTTAGTCTATCTACTCCAATTGAAAAAAAGAAAAGAGTGAAAAGATTGGAAAAGAGAAAACCGGAAACCGCATCCTAAACAGGGAACAAGGGATGAGCCTCTTCACCTGTTCAATAGACGTGGGTGGTGAAGAGAGAAACAAATATTGTCCTTCATTAAGAATGAGGAGGGAAACAAGTTATGTCTACTATCATGAATGAAGAGGAAAACAAAGAAAGAGAGAAACAAATATTTTCTTTCAATACGAATGAAAAGAGAAAGAAATACAGATTTTCATTACGAATGAAGAGAGTGACAAATATTTTCTTTCATCAAGAAGGAAGATAGAAACAGTCTTTCATGAAGAATAAAGAGCGTAACAAATATTGTCATTCATTAAGTGTTGTGAACCCAGAATAGGTCAAGAAGAAAACTCGAACACGGGAATTAGTGAAACATATATATTAAACGGAAAACAAATACAAGAGAGTTACACGTCAGGCTGACTGCGAAGTATCAGACCGAGGTGACTCCACCCAATTCAACTCAACCCCGAAAGGCATATTCTCCTGGTATTCATGTCATAATAATAGGAAGAGTTCATTAGAGTTCAAAAAGGGTAGGTCCCATAATATTAAGAATGGAGAAACAAAGAATGATGACGGAAACAAATATTACCTTTTATTAAGAATGAATAGAAAAACAAATATTGTCATTCATTATGAATGAAGAGAGAAACAAAGAATTATGACAGAGACAAATATTGCCTTTTATTAAGAATGAAGATAGAAACAAATATTATCTTTCATCACAATTGAATAGTAAAAAAATATTGTTTTTCATTAAGAATGAAAAACAAATATTGCCTTTCATAAAGAATGAAGAGAAAAACAAATATTTTTTCTTTCACGACTAACGGGGAAACAAATTTAATCTTTCATTAAGATTGATGTGAGAAACAGAATGAAAAGAGAAACAAATATTTTCTATCATTATGAATGAAAGGACAAACCATTTTTTCTTTCATTGAGAATACAGAGAAAAACAAATATCGTTTTTCATTAAGACTGAAGAGAAAAATAAATATTGTCACTCATTAAGAATGAAGTGAAAAGAAAATATTTTCTTTTATTCAGAATGAATATAAAAACGATGACTGAAGAGAAAACAACTGTTGTTTTTATATTTGATCAGGCACCTCTGCTGCTCATCTTAGTGTTCTCGACAGGCTCCAAAGGAGAATCTGTAATGTGATAGGTCCTGACTTAACAGTTCGACTCTCCGGCTTCCCTCTGTCTCTTCTACAAATATTTTCATGGCTTCTCCTCCAACGAACTTTGGTCACTGGTGTCCACTTCTCAAGAATTTACTTGTGCAACCAGACTGGCAACAAGGTCCCACCTATTTACTGTTAGATTAATCAAATGCAGCCGACAATTTTACTCCATCAACTTCTTTTCTTGCACTCCCTGCCTGTGGAACTCCCTTCCGTATACTTGCTTTTTTGACGGCTACAACCTACAGGAATTTAAATGCAATGTCAATTCCCATCTCTTATACACTTGACTCCAGTCCTTTCTACATCACCCCTTATATCTTGTTCTTTTACTTTCTCTCTACTTTCGCAACTGTCTTCATACCTGCGTTCCCATCCTTCTCTTACCCTTTCTCTGAATTTAAATGCAATGTCAATTCCCATCTCTTATACACTTGACTCCAGTCCTTTCTACATCACCCCTTATATGTTGTTCTTTTACTTTCTCTCTACCTTCGCAACTGTCTTCATACCTGCGTTCCCATCCTTCTCTTACCCTTTCTCTGAATTTAAATGCAATGTCAATTCCCATCTCTTATTCACTTGACTCCAGTTCTTTCTACATCACCCCGTATATCTCGTTCTTTTTTTTTTTCTCTCTACCTTCGCAACTGTCTTCACATCTGTTCCCATCCTTCTCTTGCCCTTTCTCTGACACCCACTGTAACTGGTTCGCCTTTCTCTTCACTCTCCTCCTACCTAAAATTTACTCCTATGTAGCCCCCTATGCATCAGTGGCGGTATTTTAATCAACGTCTGTTTACTTTGAATATTTATGGTGCTTACTGACAGCATTTTCAATCTTGATGTTTCAATAAGAGTTTTCTTAAACTGAGTAAAAATTTCACAAAGCATTTTGACTTAATACGACTCTTTTTTTTTTTACTTTAATTTTTTCCATTTTTTCGTGCTATGTAGAAGTTAGTAGTTTGCGATAATTATGCAGTGCTTTTTTCTATTCAGACATTTTAAGATTATCAATCATGACTTTCAAAATTGCCTTTTGATAGTCAGCTATCCTACTTAAATATCATTCCTTCCTTCCCGTTGACATCCAAATAATTTTTTATGGATTTATTTTGATATGCATTTGAAGAGAAACGGAACCAAGGTTAAAAATGTTTACACATTCCCGACAATGAATTTCAACAACTTTCCGTCCTCCGTAATTCTTAGTAAGATTTAACTTTTCGTTATCCTTCCCAATTCTTGTTCTACCATTCATTTTCACAAACTTCTTCTTCTTCTACTTTTTCTTCTTGTCGTGACCCTTCAGGACGTTGGCGATCATGGCTCTGATAGGTACTGATCTGGCGGCTCGACTGCAGCCACTTCCCCATCGAAATGTGGCCTCCCTTTGTCTGTTCTATAAATGCTTTCATGGCTTCTGCTCAGACGAACTTAAGTCACTGATGCCTCCTCAACAGGTGTTTACCCGTGCAACCAGACTGGCAACTGGGTCCCACCCATTCACAGTCAGGTTAGCCAAATGCAGACGACAATTCTACTCCTGCAGCTTCTTCTCTCGCACTTCCCGCCTGTGGAACTCGCTCCCGTATTCTTGCTTTCCTGACGGCTACAACCTGCAGAAATTTAAATGCAAAGTCAATACTCATCTACTAACCACTGGACTCTAGCTCTCTCCCCACCCCTGTATAACCTTCCCTTTCTCTCCACCTATGTATCTGTCATCGCACTTGCTTTCTCAGCTTTCTATTGTTCCTTTCTAACTAGGTTGTACTCCTCACTCTTTTCTAATTAATCTTTTTACATTTATGTAGCCCCCTGCACATTAGTGGCGTTTCCGCCTTGCTCGGGGTGAAATGATTAAAAAAAAATTTCTTGACCTTTGTACTTCTTAGTAAGATTTTTTTTCTTTTCAATATTCTCCCAATCCTTGTTCCGTCATCTAATTGTATCAGCTACTTTTCTTTCTTCTTCTTTGTGCTGTAACCATTCAGGACGTTGGCGATCACGGCTCTCCCGAATTTCTTGTCTTTTTAAGTTCTAAGTAAATTTTCTTTTCGCTATCCCACAATCGTTGGTCCGCCATCCATTTACATAGCGAATTCTTCTTCTTCTTCTTCTTCTTCTTCTTCTTCTTCTTCTTCTTCTTCTTCTTCTTCTTCTTCTACTCCTTCTTCTTCTTCCCGTGAAGAAGAAGAAATTTAAATAAAAATTGTCTGATTATTTGTGTCTGCGTATGCCTGTCTTCTAGAGCGGCTAGCCAATCCCTACTGCAGACACCTTCTCAGGCACATTTGTATTTGTTCAACACCCACGTACGCATGAATAAAATATTATATGAACACGAAATGGATCTTTTATAAGCAACACACTCAGGGATTTAGTCAATCACCGAAGTGTTTCTGACCATAATTTCGGCATAATGCAATTTTGGTTAAAAGAGAAATTAATTTAAGGTGTATTGAAAGTGAACTAATTTCGGAATCCAGTATCTTAAACTTATATTGCCAGATTATCTAGACTTATTTATAAATGGAAATGTGTCTGTGTGTGTCTGTGTCTGTGTGTCTGTATGTGTGTCCGTTACCTATAGATTCCGAAACGGCTGAACCGATTTTCTTGAAAATTTACACAGTTGTACTATAAGCGTCTAAGAGTATTCTGAGCTAGGTTTTGTGTCAAGGTACCCCCAATAAATATCGAAAATCGATAATCGAAAAAATCGGGTTATAGAAGGAGTGGTCCTATTTTAATCAAATTTTATACACTCATAGACAAAGACCTAAGTAAAAATATTCAGAAGTTTCAAGGTTGCAGTTCTTACAATAGTGCAGAAAATCGTTAATATATATATATATATATATATATATATATATATATATATATATATATATAAGGCAAAATGTTTGTGTGTGTGTCTGTTTGTCTGCCTGTATGTCTGTATTTTTTCAGCTCTTTTATTTTAGTTTTTGCTTCGGGTTTGGCTCTAAGTAGGTATAATTGTAGTTCTTAGTCTCAACCATGATACCATTTACTCAGAGGACTTATTTAGCCTTCAAAATTCAGTTTACGACGTAAAAACTTATTTAATATCGATACCAGGAAATGAAAGTTGACTTCCAGCCATTCATTTTTCTTTCAGTCTACGGTTTCGCTTTAACTGGAAACAACTATTGCTTTTTAGTCTTTCACGCCAACGTCCAAAGTGTCTGAGCTCCAGGACCATGGATTAGTTTTAAAGCTTTCATTACACCCGAGCAACGCCGGGCTATACTGCTAGTACAAGATAATCACTGAAACACTTAGAATTTAGTTACTCTTCTCCTCCGAGACGCATAAAGTGAATTCAACCAAAATCGGGTAACTTGTGGATCAAGGTACGAACCTTTGATGTGCAAAAAAGATTTTCGGAGCAATGTACAGAGTTCGTTAAACGACAAACATCATTTTGGATGGCCTTTCACGCACTTTTATGCATTTTTCCAAGACGATTCACTCAAACTGATAGAGTCACTGATAGATCAAAATCTGATGCCTTGATGTGCGAACAAAAATTTTAATTGACACACAGAGGGCGACAAAAATTAATAGAAAATTTTGCTTTATGCGATCGTTTATTTCTCCGAGACACTTAGTTGTATTCCAACAAAAATCGAGTCTTTTTTGCAACTTCTACCTTATCATATGCCATAACAATTTTACGTTTTCTACAAGGTGCCAACCCCTCCGATGTTGCATCCATTTCTGCTGCGTCACAACGCTACGCATCACATTACAGGCTTCCGTAATGTCCACCCCCGTTTTTCCAATTCTAAATACATAATTCCCGTTTATTAGTAAAATTGACCAAGTATGTATTTACAAATACAACAAAAATCAATAATTACTTCGCAATTTTATAACTTACGCGTCACGGCAAACTCTTACTGGAGCTTTTTAAATAACTAATTCTCTTTACCATTTCAACATAACCCCGAGCAACGACGGGCTATATAGCTAGTTTCATTATAAATTGAAGTTCAACGTCTCAGTATCTTTAAGATTTCGATCTTAAATGTAAACGACACTTGTTGTATTTTCCCCACTTCCTTTCTCCATGTTCTGGAGTAGTTTTCGCGCTGAAGGTTGCTAATCGACTTAACGCACCCAAAATGTTAGGAACTTGGTAATCTTCCACTGAAAGTTAACTCCTGAGCATTCGGCTAACTGCCGACTAATATCAACTGCCTAGTAGTTCTAATGAACTCTAAAGAACTCTCTAGAACTTCTAAGAACTCCTATGAACTTCCCAAAAACTTCTCAAAAACATTTCGAGTTAACTTCCTGTTAACTCTTATTAATATAGGAGGGAGAGTCCATTATCTGAGGAATAGGTGTGTTTCACCATAACACTCCACTTGTATAAGACTGATTTTATCAATAAACCCGGTATTAGTTTGAAGAAGTTTCCTTTCTAAACGAAACGCGTCACTAAGATGTTTTTTCTCCGATATTTTAGTATTTCTTTAACACTCTTTTTCTTTTCACAACATAAATTATATAAAAATTGTCCGAATGTTTTGTTTCTTTCCTTCTGCTTTTGTCTAAAGTTTCAAAGATGCATTTTATTTTACGTGTAATTGAATATGCATAGTGTTTATATCTCTCCGTATAGTCTTGTGTGTGCTTTATTTTCCGAACATGATAAACACATTGTTCCGGTTGTCGTACTTATTTTTTAATCATATCACCCCGAGCAAGGCGGTAACGCCACTGATGTGCAGGGGGCTACATAAGAGTAAAAAGATTAGAGGAGAGTGAGGAGAAGAGCGAACCAGTTAAAGAGAAGGATGGGAATACAGGCGTGATGACAGTTGCAAAGGTGGAGAGAAAAGAAAGGATATACAAGGCGGTGTGAAAAGAATTAGGGTCAAGTAGGTAAGAATTGACCTTGCATTTAAATTTCTGGAGGTTCTAGCCGTCAGGAAAGCAAGAATAAGGAAGCGAGTTCCACAATCGGGAAGTGCGGGAAAAGAAGCTGAATGAGTAGAATTGTCGTCTGCATTTGGTTAATCTAACTGTGAATGGGTGGGACCCAGTTGCCAGTCTGGTTGCACTAGTAAACACTCTTTGGAGCAGAAGTCATGGAAGTATTTATAGAACAGACAAAAGGAAGCCACTTCTCGTCGGTGGGAAAATGGCTGTAGTCGAGCGCCAGGTCGGTACCTATTACATTACTGATTCTCCTTTGGAGCCTGTCAAGAACACGGAGATGAACAACGGAGGCACCTGATCATATATGGCAGCAGTACTCCATGCACGGACGAATGGTTGATTTGTATATATGCAGGATGGTTTCAGGTGGGAGAAACTTCGTGGCCCGACACAGTGACCCAACCTTCCTAGCAGTGGATTTAGCTATTGAATCAATGTAGTGGTTCCACTTGATATCAGAAGAGGGGGTAGGGCCGAGAAGGCGGAGAGTATTGCTCTCGGGGAGACTCGCATGGTCCATGCTTATGGGAGGCAGGAGTGGTTGCCTGTGATGATTGACAGGCAGCAGCTTGGTCTTAGACGCATTGAAATTTGCAAGCCACTTCTTACCCCAATTCACCACATTCCCTCTCAAGATCAGCAGCAAGATTATGTTTGTCAGTCATGCCTGGATTCTTACTGATCTGGGAGTAAATTGTGGTGCCATCTGCGTAGATGCCTACCTGGCTCTTGATCTCGCCTGGGAGGTCATACTTGATATTATTAAGTGTTAGATTTTGTTTTTTTTATTAATAATGCTTCCATCATTTTTAGCATTTTTTTTTTTTTTTTGCATGAGAAAAATTCTATGATATTTGTGTTATCAATGAGTATGTTACGAATAGTGTTTGGCGAGTGTTTCTATTTAACTAGCAGTATAGCCCGGTGTTGCTCGGGTGTAATGAAAGCTTTAAAACTAATCCATGGTCCTGGAGCTCAGACTCCTTGGACGTTGGCACGAAAGACTAAAAAGCAATAGTTGTTTCCAGTTAAAGCGAAACCGTAGACTGAAAGAAAAATGAATGGATGTAAGTCAAATTTTGATTTCCTGCTATCGATATCAAATAAGTTTTTTACGTCGTAAACTGAATTTTGAAGGCTAAATAAGTCCTCTGAGTAAATGGTATCATGGCTGAGACTAAGAACTACAATTATATCTACTTAGAGCCAAATCCGAGGCAAAAACTAAAATAAAAAGGCTGAAAAAAATACAGACATACAGGCAGATAAACAGACGCACACACAAACATCTTGCTTTCTATATATATATATATATATATATATTATCGATTTTCTGCACTATTATAAGAACTGCAACCTTGACATTTCTGAATATCGTTTCTTATGTCTTTGTCTGTGAGTGTATCAAATTTGATTAAAATCGGGCCACTCCTACTAGAACCCAATTTTCTCGATTTTCGATACATATCGGGGAAACCTCGACACAAAACCTAGTTCAGAACACTCGCAGACGCTTATAGTACAACTGTGTAAATTTTCAAGAAAATCGTTTCAGCCGTTTCGGAGTCTATAGGTAATGGACACACACACACACACACACAAAGTTCCATTTATAAATAAGTTTAGATTTGGATTGATTGAAAACAGTTCTTAAAAGGACATGTAAATTCATAAAGTTCTCTGAAGTTTTCACCTTGCAGGTGAATTGTTATTTTTGACAATGATGTTAGCAGTTTTAAATTTTGTTTAATAGAGAATTAATTTAATGTTTTTTTAAGTCAACAAGAGTTACGTATTTTCAGACGATGTTTTGAAGTGAAGATTCATCTTGTTTATAACTGCTATTCATTTGTTTTTTGTAGAAAATATTAATGTTATTGTTTTTTTCCGTATGTTTGTCGTTGCTATTTGTTACGTTAGAAAGAAAAGTCTAATATTTTAATCACTAATCTTAATAAGCTTAAGTATAGATAACCGTAATCCGTTTTATTATAATAAAAACCGTTATAATAAAAAAAATATATATATATACTACCGGCCATAATTATTAGGCTACCCCAATGTTTTAAAAAAATGATGTATTTTATACTATTTTTGAGTACTTATGGCCAAGTGAATAATTGTAAATGAAAATAAAATGGTTCTTGTGTTAATACTGCACAATAACATGTGTATCAAATGAATTTATAAATATTTAATAATTACCTATATTACAGTTTCATCAATGAAAGAAAGAAGAAAATTTAGGGTGATTTGGACGAGTTCAATTTGCTTCCTTGCCTTGTAAAATTTTGCAAAGTAATAATAAAAAAAGAACTTTTTTATTTTCATTTGGTAATAAATACTAAAAATAGTATGAAATTCATTATTTCTTATAAAAAAAACTGGGGTGGCCTAAAAATTATGGCCAGTACTGTATATATATATATATGTGATAGGTACTGATCTGGCGACTCGTCTGCAGCCACTTTCCCATCGTCGAAATGTGGCCTCCCTCTGTCTCTTCTATAAATACTTTCATGGCTTCTGCTCGGATGAGCTTAAGTCACTGATGCCTCCTCAACAGGTGTTTACCCGTTCAACCAGACTGGCAACTGGGTCCCACCCATTCACAGTCAGGTTAGCCAAACGCAGACGACAATTCTACTCTTGCAGCTTCCTCTCTCGCACTTCCCGCCTGTGGAACTCACTCCCGTATTCTTGCTTTCCTGACGGCTACGACCTCCAGAAATTTAAAAGCAAAGTTAATACTCACCTACTAACCACTGGCCTCTAGCTCTCTCCCCTCCCCTTTCTCTCCGCCCATGTACCTGTCATTGCACCTGCTTTCTCAGCTTTCTATTGTTCCTTTCTAACTAGCTTGTACTCCTCACTCTTTTGTAATTAATCTCTTTACATTTATGTAACCCCCTGCACATCAGTGGCGTTTCTGCCTTGCTCGGGGTGAAATGATTAAAAAAAAAAATATATATATATATATATATATATATATATATATATATATATATATATATAGTAATACTACCAATAGCAACAGAACTAATTCTGTCATGACTAGCAATAATTAAACTACAAATGAAATCGTCTTGGAACACACGGGGAACGAACCCGGAGGGAAAAGAAGGGGAAGAAAAAAAGAAACAAACAAAATACTGAACAAAAAGTCAAGCATTCGTAAGAAAGCAAAAACCCAAGACGAAAACCTTAACAATAAAGAGCTGAATACGGAAGCAAAGTACACAAAGCACTCAAAGCGAAAGTAGAGCAAATAAAATCGAAAATCTAAGTGAGCCAACAACCTACCACGGTTTCGCTTAACAGCTCGTCAGGGAAAAATTGGTATATATATATATATATATATATATATATATATATATATATATATATATATATATATATCGAAAAACTAAGAGTGAGGCAACCTAACCTACCACGGTTTCGCTTAACAGCTCATCAGGGAAAAATTGGCCAATGTTCCCTGACGAGCTCTTAAGCGAAACCGTGCTAGGTTGATGGCTCATTTAGATTTTCGATTTTATATATATATATATATATATATATATATGTGTGTGTGTGTGTGTGTGTGTGTGTGTGTGTGTGTGTCGCGCTCATGGAAAGAAAAACAATAGCGAAACAGCGTCGGCTCAGTTCATTAAAGAGACGACAGCGAGGCAGCATGGGCTCAGTTCATTCTTTTTACTACCAGTTATTAAAGCTCTTGCTGCGTGTTTTCTCTTTATCAGTGCCATATTATTTTATTTTTTGCAACAATTCTGTCGTCGAGTAGTGAAGAATGTATATATATACATATATATATATATATATATATATATATATATATATATATATATATATAAGTGGGATTTTTTTAAAGCAAAGTAGAAAAGGCGTAAGACAAGGCTGTGTCTTTTCACCGGATTTGTTCAACCTATACAGCGAGAATATTTTGAGGACCCTAGATGACACACCAGGATTTATTATTGGAGGCCACAACCTGAACAACATAAGATACGCGGACGATACCGTACTGATTGCGGACACGGAAAGGAAACTGCAAGATCTCATACAGAAAGTAGCAGTGGAGAGTGACAAGATGGGACTACAAATAAACTTTAAGAAAACTGAGTGCATGGTCATCAGCAAAAGATACAACCCAAAATGCCAAATACAGGTGGGGGATAACAGAATCAAACAAGTCCAAGAATTTAAGTACCTAGGAAGTGTTCTAACAGGAGATGGAAAGTGCGACACGGAGATCCGAAGGCGAATTGGCATGGCAAAGGACGCGTTCCAGAAGATGAGCAAAATACTAACACACAGGAAGATCTCAATAGAAACGAAGAAAAGAGTGCTAGACTGCTACGTGATGTCAGTTCTTCAGTACGGCTGTGAATGCTGGACAATATCATCGAAAATGAGGACAAAACTGGAAGCGGCCGAAATGTGGTTCTACAGAAGGATGCTACGGATATCGTGGACTGAGCATACAAGCAACGACGAAGTGTTAGAAAGAATGGCAACAAAAAGGAAATTGATGCTGAGCATTAGGAAGAGACAACTGAAGTTCCTGGGACATGCAATGAGGAAGGAAAGCCTGGAGAACCTGATACTGACTGGTCAGATAGAAGGAAGGAGAGACAGAGGAAGGCAGCGGATAACATATTTGCAGGGCCTGATCAGGTGGATGACGGAACGGGGGTTGCCAGGAGCAACAGGAGCAAACATACTAAGAGCCACAAGGGATAGGGAGACGTGGAGATCCATGATCGCCTACGTCCTGAAGGGACAAGGCACATAGAAGAAGAAGAAGAACAGGACAGAGCTGGTAGTGGCAGAGGTTACATGGTGTAGAGACAAGAGATAGACGGGGTATCAAATATCAAATAGTAGAGGCTAGTGAATGTTTACAGGGGTCTGAAACGGTATATTTAGGAGGGGGAGGAATAGATTTAAATGTAATATCTTAAAAATTTCTAATTAAGTTTATCCATTACAGGAAATCATGAATTTAAAGTTATTAAAGAAATATATATATATGTGTGTGTGTGTGTGTGTGTGTGTGTGTGTGTGTGTGTGTGTGTGTGTGTGTGTGTGTGTGTGTGTGTTAACAAAGGAAAAGAGGGATTTGGTAAAGGAGTTCATATTTTATAAAGATAGACAACTAAAGGAATTAAATTACTTCTCTCTGTTATGATAAAGACCATTGTGTAACAGAGACATATATATATATATATATATATATTTATATATGTATTTTTTTTAATCATATCACCCCGAGCAAGGCGGTAACGCCACTGATGTGCAGGGGACTACATAAGATTGAAGAGATTGGAAAAGAGAAAACCGGAAACCACATCCTAAACAGGAAACAAGGGATGAGCCTCTTCACCTGTTCAATAGACGTGAGTGGAGTGGGAACCGGGCGATAGTTTAGTCTATCTACTCCAATTGAGGAAAAAAGAAAAGAAAAGAGTAAAAAGATTGGAAAAGAGAAAACCGGAAACCACATCCTAAACAGGAAACAAGGGATGATCCTCTTCATCTGTTCAATAGACGTGGGTGGAGTGTGAACCGGGCGATAGTTTAGTCTATCTACTCCAATTGAAAAAAAAAGAAAAAAAGAAAAGAGAGAAAAGATTGGAAAAGAGAAATCCGGAAACCACATCCTAAACAGGAAACAAGGGATGAGCCTCTTCATCTGTTCAATAGACGTGGGTGGAGTGTTTACCGGGCGATAGTTTAGTCTATAATATTATTGTAATATATTTAATATAGCACTTTTGCGACACAGAATTTCCCATTTTTCGAAATCATATTTTTACTACGACTTCATCTTTTGGAGTAACTAGCGGAAAAAAATTATAAAAGTGAGAGTTTTTTTTTTTTTACTGGTTAGGTTCTCAAATTACAGGGTCATATATTTATTCTTAACCTGTGCATGCCAAAAGTTTTGTGATATTTCCTCTTTTTTTAAAATACGACTATTACATTCTATTTTTGTTTTATTTGCACCCACCTTACCTTTTTAGTTTTTTATTTTGTTTTTTCCTCCTTTTAGATAATTTTTTCGTATATCTCTCAAGGTGGGATTTCCATGGATGCATTGAACGTGTTGTTTTGTTCATTTTTTATCATTCCAAGCGCACCTGCTATCAATGGTATTTTTTGTTTTCTAATTTTCACATTTTTTTCTATTTCAAGTTTCAGGTTTTCATACTTCGATAGTTTTTTAAATTCCTTGTTTGCTATTTGACAATCTACTGGACAAGCCTTATCAATTAGTAGACAATTTTTTTTTTCTTGATTTTGTCAATTGCCCAATTGCTTCAATTTTCCTGTCTATGTAGATGATGTTACCCCATGGAATAGGAATATCTTCTATCTCTGTTACCGGTGTTGGGTGATATTTATGCCAGTGTTTTTTATTTTTTATTTTTTTATTACATATTTTCCAAAGGATTTGCACATTGTCAAGTGTAAATATTGCCCAACTCTATCTTGACAATTTTTATATACATTTAAGATAAGTACAAATGATCGGGGAGCCGAGTTCAAATTCCATTTAAATTCCTTGCATTCACTTACGCGCAAATACCCTTGCGAAAGGTATATATCCGTCTCTTCCTTCCAGTTATGGGTTAAATAATAAGAGATTGGGTTCTATAGCCTTGACTGGCAACCAGTCTACCGCAGAAAGCAATGGCAACCTAGTGCGGGATAATCTTCTGCCCAGTCAGTCATGTCTCTTTCGAGACATGATCGTCCAAGCTTGTTTTACGTATGGCACTTAACTGACTGACAAATGATCCTGAGACTAGATGGACTATGGTTTCCTGATATTTGTCAAATAACCTGAATTTTGGATCCACATTATTATGTATGATATTATTTTTATTTGTATTATTATTAATATTATTATTATTATTATCTAACTCTTACATCTTTGTTCTTCAACATTTAAATATGCTGTATAGTTTGTAAATAAAACATAAGCCTTTGGCGACATTTTTTTTTTTTAATCATTTCACCCCGAGCAAGGCAGAAACGCCACTGATGTGCAGGGGGTTACATAAATGTAGAAAGATTAATTAGAAAAGAGTGAGGAGTACAAGCTAGTTAGAAAGGAACAATAGAAAGCTGAGAAAGCAGGTGCAATGACAGATACATGGGCGGAGAGAAAATGAAGATTATACAGGGGAGGGGAGAGAGCTAGAGTCCAGTGGTTAGTAGGTGAGTATTAACTTTGCTTTTAAATTTCTGGAGGTCGTAGCCGTCAGGAAAGCAAGAATACGGGAGTGAGTTCCACAGGCGGGAAGTGCGAGAGAGGAAGCTGCAGGAGTAGAATTGTCGTCTACATTTGACTAACCTGACTGTGAATGTGTGGGACCCAGTTGCCAGTCTGGTTGCACGGGTAAACACCTGTTGAGGAGGCATCAGTGACTTAAGCTCATCCGAGCAGAAGCCATGAAGGTATTTATAGAAGAGACAGAGGGAGGCCACATTTCGACGATGGGAAAGTGGCTGCAGTCGAGTCGCCAGATCAGTACCTATCACATTACAGACTCTCCTTTGGAGCTTGTCAAGAACACTGAGGAGAACGGCAGGGGCACCTGACCATAAATGGCAGCAGTACTCCATGCACGGACGGATGGTTGACTTATATATACGGACGGATCTTGAATTCTTTATCACTGCTGCTTGAATAAGAAATTGGGAGTTATAGAAAAAATCAACTAAAACCATAAAGGCAACTAAATAATTGAAACTTCCTCTAAAACGCTCGAATAACTTCAGGCGATTATGTATACAACTACACGAACAGCAAAAATATAATTGAAGGAGGAAAATGCCATTTTTATTCTATTTTCTTGCTTGATTAATTTTTTTTTCTTTTTTTTTTTGTGTGTGTTTTTGGGAGTGGGATTGTTTTATGTTGTTTTTTTTTTTTAGTTTAATAAAATAAAATAAAGCAAAAATAAATTTATTTTCAAATCCCAACTTTGGTAAACGGATAATCTTTTCTTTATCAATTGTAAAAATAATGATTATCTCTCTTCCAATCCGTTGTTAAGAACATGCAAGATTTAAAGTAAGAGATTTAAATAGGATTATTCTATTTTAAATGAACTGAATTCCTTTCGTCGTCCGTCGAGTAAATCTCAAAAATTGTCTTTTAGATGCGCAGTGGCCAGATGTGCTTATCAGGATTTACGAAAGTAACAATGAATATATATATATATATATATATATATATATATATATATATATATATATATATATATCGGAGTGAATAATGAACGAAGAAAACTTTACAACGTCCAAAACATTAATTTAAAACAGTTCTTGATAAAGCTGTGAATATTTATTATAAATTATAGTTTAGAACATAACATATCGTGGATTTTTACTCATCGATATCTGAAGGGCTTTTCAATCTTGCCCTGGAATTCACGGCATTCTATTCGGACATCTCAAAGGATGAAATCAAAATAATTTTAAACTGTAGAAAATCAGAGTAGACAAAAAATACAACGGATAATTTTGATTTATCTATGAGAGCCCTAGATTCTGCAGAATCTTCGGATCTAGTCGGATTATTCCTATTGTCCAAACTCAAGAACAAAAAATTGACACTAACAATATAGGATTCTATAGAGATGACGGACTCATGATAATAGATAAATCTACTGGAGGTAAGGTTGATAAAACTAGAAAATTAATTCATAAAGTCTTTAAATCTTTTGGCATAAACGTAGTAATAAACCCTAACATAAAGCAAGTTGACTTCCTAGACATAACATTAGACTTAGTATCGAACACATTCCAACCTTACATGAAAAATAATGCTAAACCAATCTATATAAACCTCAATTCTAATCACCCACCACCCATTATCAAGCATATCCTATCATCAGTGGTACGCCGCATTAACACACACTCCTCAAATAAAGAAATATTCGATAAACACAAAGTAATTTACGATAAAATTCTTAAAGACAGCGGATATCAATCATCCACATATGTGTTCGATTTCATCCATGGAGAATCCTAAAGATGAGAAAATATATATCGGAAACACCATGAACGTATTTCAAAAGCGATTTTACAATCAACTCTCATCCTTCAATAACAAGGACAAAAACAAAACATGACGTTTCTTTCCAAATACTTTTAAGAGTTAAAAACTGAAAATAAAACGCAAATAACTTTGAACTGTAGATGCATATTTTGCCTCAGAAACACGTCGATAAACCGCAGCAAAGGTTGTATGGCTCGGCTGTCTGCAGCCTGGAAATGCAAACTGATCCAGCCGTTCAGACTCGCGTTCATTACCATTCATGCGATCGTATGTAAAAATCATATCTGCCTGCTCATGATACGAATATTCTATCTCTTCTGCTGTCTAACCCATAAATAGAGGGAGAAGACACGGATTAATACCTTTCTCAAGGGTATTTACGTGTAAGTGAATGCAATGAATTCAACTGGAATTCGAACTCGGCTCTTCGATTTATCGTTCCGAACCGATAGCCACTGCGTTGACACATTACATTATTACAGCATATTTTTATAATTGTTCTATTTTATTAATAATTATTATTGTCAATCTCTTATTATGCTTATTAAGATCTACGTTAACAACGAATCTTCTATCCGTCACGTCACATTTATTACTGTCTATTGTTATAATTGTTCTATTTTATTATTTTTATTACTGTTTATTCTTATAATTGCCTTATTTTTGTCATTATTTATGATGTTTAAAATTTTATTGTGCCTAATAAGATCTACGGTATAAATGAATCTTTTTATCTATCACATAACTTTTATTAATGTCAAAATTGTTCTATTTTAAATTGAATTATTGTCGTTAAACTCTTATGACCCTTAGTTTATAAATTCAATTTTATTGTAACTTTGAATGCCGAGGACAAATATGAGGTTTGATACTTACGGCGGTTTCCGGTATTCGCAAAGGCACTTACAACCTATCCCCTACACTTAACCCTCTAGGGCCATTCGTATCATATTTGATACAGTATTTCCCTATAAGGAAACATTTGGTATTTCCCTATAAGGAAACATTTGGTATTCATTGACTGAGCAGTCAGTACTGCTTTCATTTGAAATTTATAAAATATTTCTCTTAAAAAAATTTTCAGGAAAATATTTCTTTCAAGGCTTGTTTTCATACTGTATCAAATATGATTCGAATGGCCCTAGAGTGTTAAAGAAAGAAAGAAAGAAAGAAAGAAAGAAGAAAAGAAAGACAAGTGGAAGAAAATATAATTTAACCCTCTAGGGCCATTCGTATCATATTTGATACAGTATTTCCCTATAAGGAAACATTTGGTATTTCCCTATAAGGAAATATTTGGTAGTCATTGACTGAGCAGTCAGTACTGCTTTCATTTGAAATTTATAAAATATTTCTCTTAAAAAATTTTTCAGGAAAATATTTCTTTCAAGGCTTGTTTTCATACTGTATCAAATATGATACGAATGGCCCTAGAGGGTTAAAGAAGAAACGCTTGTACTTTTTAATTGATATCTCATGTTAAAAACTTTAACAGTCGAAAAGTATTCAATCTAACTTGCGATAAAAAACCACAATCAGTTGTAAAAAACACTAACGAAATATAATAATAAAAATATTCCATTTGAGAATTCAAATCTAAACTTATTTTATAAATGGAACTTTGTGTGTGTGAGCTCCAGGACCATGGATTAGTTTAAAGCTTTCATTACACCCGAGCAACGCCAGGCTATACTGCTAGTAATTCATATAATATAATTTTTCTCTTCCATTTTTTTAACTTTTTTCAGTAAAGATTTTATTTTATTAAATACATTTGACAAAAGAGTTGGTGTTGATATAAACGCGCTTTGAATATGAAAGGCGCCATTTGCATTTTAAAAACAAGACAAAAATACTTGTAAACTATTTTAATTATTCCAGACAAGAATGTCAATGCTTCATTATGCAAAGCTGTTAATGAATTGTTTTCCCGTCAAACATTTCAGAATTAGTCAACTACCCTGTGATTGTGATTTGCATGCAATATGATAAAGATCCAGGACATTCGTTTAAAGGACATTCGTCTAAAGGACACTTATCTAAGTAATCTTGGTCCCAGGAACACTCGTCTAAAGGAGATAAGTTTACAAAATTATTCATCTGAAGAATTACGGTCTAATGTGGATTGTATTAATATACAAACAATGTACGCCAACAAAGGCTTATAAACCACATGCATCATCAGTAATTAATGTTGCTATCAGTATTTTTAATATAGTGAACATCAGTATTTTTTACATGAATAAAGTGTTAAATTATTTAAAAAATATTATCAAAAGCCAATGGTCCTTAGACTGGTATTCCACAAACCATTGTCTTCAGACCAATGTTCTTAAATTCAATATGATCACTTACAAAAACATCAGAAAAACAACAAACAATTCCGAATCTACATAGCCAGAATTTTATATTTCTTTACAATTCATTTTCTCTCGAGTTTATGACAGGAGATTACCTGAATTAAATCCTTCTTTCGTTCGGCGATGATTCTGACGAATCAGAATTACAAAGAATTTAAGAATCCAAGTTTGTCAAGTTTGAATGCGATAGCAGATTTAATTCCATATTTTATCAGCCCAGAACACATTTGAAGTGTGTATTGGAACCCTAAATAGAGAATAACAGCTAAATGTCTACAATTTTGTGTGTGTACGCGTGTGCGTATGTGCGTGTGTGTGTGTGTATGTGTGTGTGTAGATAGAAAGATGGAAAACCTTAGATAATGAACAGATTCAGACAGATAGCTAGCTAGCTAGATAGATAGATAGATAGGAATACACTTAACTATAAATATATGCACACACACACACACACACACATACACACACACTCACAAACGCGCGCACACACACACGCACACACACACACACACATATATTGTGGAACTTTATGTTTACACCCCACTTACGTTTTAATTATTTTTTTATTAAACTTTTGTTTTTAAACGAGTTCCACCTTCCCTTCTACAAGTAATATTTATGCGTCCTGTTTATCATTTTAAAATTCTGCCAACAAGCACCTCTGATAATGTACTGACTGAAAGGGTCCTAAGGTTTCATGTGCATTATGACGTCAGTTCTATTTAAATCAATTTGTTTTCCTGTGGGGACAAATCTGCTTTTTTGTATATATATATATATATATATATATATATAGAGTGAGAGATGAACAAATGAATAAATAGAGTGAGATTGATAAAGATAGAATGATAGATGGATAGTCTACAGTATATATTGATTTAGATAGCTAGATAGCTAGATAGATAGATAGATAGATAGATAGATAGATAGATAGATAGATCAGAATACACTTAACTATAAATATAATGCACATAGGCACGAACACACACACACACACACACACACACACACACACACATATATATATATATATATATATATATATATATATATATATATATATATATAAAGTATACCTAGTGAGCCAACAAACCTACGTAGGTTTCACCTAACCGGATGGTCAGGTGAAACCTTGGTAGGTTTGTTGGCTCACTAGTTATACTTTATTTATTCTTCTCTACCCAAGTATTAAGCGCTTTATTGTTAGTTGATCACTCGTGTCGGGTTTTTTTTCTTTGGGTTACGTGCTGACTCGGTCCGAACCCTTTTGACTGGTATTCATGTGCTTAGCTCTTTCTTTTTTCCATAACCATTTTTCCTTCCACGTAAATCCGCAGGGGTTTTTTCGACACGAGTATAGTTATTAGTTTGTCATTATATATATATATATATATATATATATATATATATAGAGAGAGAGAGAGAGAGAGAGAGAGAGAGGGGGGGTGGAGGTTAAATAAACAAATACAGAGAGTGAGACGGAAAAAATAGAAAGATGGATAGACAACGGAACATATTGTTTTAGATAGATAGATAGATAGATAGATAGATAGATAGATAGATAGATAGATATTAGCATAGTGGAGTGAAACAGTGAAATAGATAGATAGATAGATAGATAGATAGATAGATAGATAGATAGATAGATAGATAGATAGATAGATAGATATTAGCATAGTGGAGTGAAACAGTGAAATAGATAGATAGATAGATAGATAGATAGATAGATAGATAGATAGATAGATAGATAGATAGATAAGAAAAATCTTCTCCAGGCATATCTATAGAAAAGTGATCAAATACATCTGACAAAGATAGACTTATCTTGACAAATGAATGAACGGACGACAGATAACGGAATAATGAGATGTCAGAGCTTAGCTTATAGACACGTACTATACTAATACGACCAATCGGAGTGCCGAGTTCGAATTCCAGTTGAATTCTTGGCATTCATTTACGCACAAATACCCTTGGGAAAGGTATTAATCCGTCTCTTCCCTCCAGTTATGGGTTAAATAATAAGACTGATTGAGTTCTATAGTCTTGGGTGGCAACCAGTCTACTGCAGAAAGCAATGACTACCTACTGCGGGATAATCTTCTGCCCAGTCAGTCATGTCTCTTTCGAAATATGATCGCCTAAGCGTGTATCACGTGTGGCACTTAACTAACTGACTGATTAGACTAAGATCACTCACTTAAGATACACGCTTGGGCGATCATGTCTCGAATGAATGACTGGGCAGAAGATTATCCCGCAGTAGGTTGCCATTGCTTTCTGCGGTAGACTGGTTGCCGACCAAGGCTATAGAACCCAGTCTGTCCTGCTATTTAACCCATAACTGGAAGGAGGAGACTGATTAATACATTTCCCAAGGGTATTTGTGCGTAAGTGAATACAATGGATTCAACTGGAATTCGAACTCGGCTCCCCGGTTTCTCGTTCCGATCCACTGTACCACAACGCACATCAGAGCCAAAATTCAGTTAAAGTTGTTTCCATTCCATTTTCAGCGTGTCTTCTGTCATTAACAATATTTTCTATTAATTAAATTAAATTAAATTAAATTAAATTAATTATATTATATGTTTAAACTTATTAAGTTTATTTAATAGTTAAACGCAGCTGTATCAGCCACTAATTATTTAAAATTACATAATTCTCTCGGTCAGTTCATTAGCAAGATACTGATAAAGTTTAGAGTACTACATAACAAATTAGTTTTGCTTAGCATTAACTACTTATTTTCTTTTTGCTATAGTTCACTCAATACATTACTAAAGAGACACTCAAGGTAGAGCATTACTGACTTGGGTTGTTGTACGTATATAAGACGGAAATAAGTTCAGATTATACGCATATGTGGAGAATAACACATCACTCAATAAGTCCCGAGCCTGACATATAGACGGCGCCACTAATAAAAATATCCATATGGTTTTTATGAATTACTAACATTTAAGTGTCACGTGACAAGATTTGGGCCCAGTCAAATTATTAGTTTACAATTACAGTTATTTCAGTGAAGCTACTGTTGCAAATCTTCAAAACAACAGAAAAATCTGAATTTCGTGTGTTGATAAAGCATTGTTTTCTGATGGGGAAAAATACGGTTCAAGCAACGCAATGGCTTGATAAGCGTTATTCGGACTCAGCTACGTCGAAAACAACGGTTAATAGGTTGTATGATGACTTTAAACGCGGTCGTACAGACACAAATAATACTGAACCCTCAGGTCGCCCAAAATCGGCAGTTGTGTCCGGAAAACACCAAGAAAATCCACAAACTCGTTTTGGCTGATCGTAAATTTACGTTGCGTGAGATACCAGATAGTTTCGGAACGAGAAACCGGGGAGCCGAGTTCGAATTCCAGTTGAATCCATTGCATTCACTTACGCGCAAATACCCTTGGGAAAGGTAATAATCCGTCTCTTCCTTTCAGTTATTGGTTAAATAACAGGACAGATTGGGTTCTATAGCCTTGGCTGGCAACCAGTCTACCGCAGAAAGCAATGGCAACCTACTGCGGGATAATCTTCTGCCCAGTCAGTCAAGTCAGTGTATCACGTATGGCACTTAACTGACTAACTGAATAAAATTGTTGGAAAGATGATTAAGGCTTCTACTGGTCATAAAGTTGGGGATCAGTTTTCTATTGTTATGAAGTAATAAACTGATCCCCCACTAATTACTACTTAATAATATAATACATCTCTTCTCCCTCTAGCTATGAGTCAAATAACAGGACAGATTGGGTTCTATAGCCTTGGTCGGCAACCAGTCTACCGCAGAAAGCAATGGCAACCTACTGCGGGATAATCTTCTGCCCAGTCAGTCATGTCTCTTTCGAGACATGATCGCCCAAGCGTGTATCACGTATGGCACTTAACTGACTGACTGATTACTTTGAGAAAGGAAGAACCATGAACAGCGAATATTATTTAGCATTACTGGTGCGTTTGAAGGAAGAAATCGCCAAAAAAAAAGGCCAACAAATGAAGAAAAAGTGATCTTGCACCAAATCAACACTCCGTGTTACAAGACGATCGCAACAATGGCAAAACTACATGAATTGCACTTCCAATTGCTTCCGCCCTATTCTCCAGATCTGGTCCCCAGCGACTACTGGCTGCTTGCAGACATCAAAAGAATGCTCCAGAAAAAGAGATTTGGCTCCAATAAAGAAGTGGTATAGAAAACTGAGGCGTATTTTGAGACCAAAGACAAATTGTTCTACAAAAAAAAAGCATCGAATTTTTAGAAAGACGTTGGAACCAGTGTATCACTGCACTATCTTAATGAATAGAGTCGAATTTTGCCTAAAAGTTATTGTTTATTAGTTAAGCCCGGGATATTTTTAAATCATATCACTCCAAGCAAGGCAGTAACGCCACTGATGTGTAGGGGGCTACATAAGAGTGGGAAGATTAGAAAAGAGAAAACCGGAAACCGCATCCTAAACAGGAAACAAGGGATGAGCCTCTTCACCTGTTCAATAGATGTGGGTGGAGTGTGAACCGGGCGATAGTTTAGTCTATCTACTCCAATTGAAAAAAAAACATTGAGAAGATTAGAAAAGAGAAAACCGGAAACCGCATCCTAAACAGGAAACAAGGGATGAGTCTCTTTACCTGTACAATAGATATGGGTGGAGTGTGAACCGGACGATAGTTTAGTCTATCTACTCCAATTGTGATTTATTGAGTGATGTGTTATCGCGCTTGATCCTAAACCTGAAAAGGTGAAGATTCTAGTGACTGGGGAATCAACCTCTCGGGAGTCTTTTTCACGGTGCACCAGTTCTGGGGAAGAAATTGCCAGAGTGGAACTTCCTCCTTACCGATGGAATACGAACGGAGGTGATTCAGTGTACGTGGCGTGGCGGCTTCTAGCTTTGAAAGTCTGCTTGTTTAAATTCAGTACCTGTTTCAAGATTAAAGCATCCGGGCCGGTGAGAGATTAAATGACAAATGGCAGGAGAAAGTAAAGGAAACGCTTTTTATTTGGACATACCAACTCAGAGAGAGTAGGAAAAGAAAGAGGACCACATCCGGTCAGGACTGAGTTTGTAATTTTACACTACTTATTACTGCTTATCCTAGGGCTGTTCGGTTTTTTTTTTTTGTTTTGTTTTTTTCAAATAAGCAGTTTCTCCCAAAGAAATATTAGCAGCTGTGCCCGTTAAAAAAAAACGGAGTATCAATGTTATATACTGCCGCTGGATCTGGACGAACAACGAGGAACACTTATATAATATATAAAAATATAATCTTATATTTTTATTCAGCGTCGGTGACGGTTGTGTAGAACAGTAGAGCAGTCGGAGAAAGTTCATACACACGAAAGAGCCATCGGGAGTCGGAAGCCAACGGGATGGAATACTACTGTCATATCTGGTCAGACACCGCCACTGCCCGTCTCAGTGTTCTCGACAGGCTCCAAAGGAGAATCTGTGATGTGATTGGTCCCGACCTGGCAGCTCGATTCCAACCACTTTCTCATTTTTTTTAATCGTATCACCCCGAGCAAGGCGGTAATGCCACTGTTGTGCAGGGGGCTACATAAGAGTAAAAAGATTAAGTAGAAGAGAGTGAAGAGGAAGACGAACCAGTTAGAAGGAGCAAGAGAAGGATGGGAATACAGGTGTGATGACAGTTGCAAAAGTGGAGAGAAAGGAAAGGATACACGGGGTGGGGAAAGAACTAGAGTCAATAGATGAGTAATAGATGAGTATGATGAGTATGATGAGTATGATGAGTATTCACATCGGCGGGGTGTGGCTTCCCTCTGTCTCTTCTATAAATATTTTCATGGCTTTTGCTCTGACGAACTTAGATCACCGGTGCCCCCCTAACAATTTACTCGGACAACCAGACTGGCAACAAGGTTTTTTTACAGTTAGATAAACCAAATGCAGGCTAAAATTCTACCCCCTCAGCTTCTTTTCTCGCGCTTCCACCCTTTCATATACTTGCTTTCCTGACGACTACAACCTCCAGGAATTTAAATGCAAAGTCAATTCCCATCTCTTATCCACTTAACTCCAGTCCTTTCCACATCACAAAATGTATTTTGTTCTTTTTCTTTTCTCTCTACCTTCGTAATTCTTCACTCCTGTGTTCACATCCTTCTCTTGCTCTTTCTCTTTCTCCCTCTGTAACTGGTTCGTCTTTATCTTCTGTCTTTTCCTGTCTAAAACTCTCTTATGCACATCAGTAGTTGTACCGCCTTGCTTGGGGTGAAATGATTAAAAAGAAAGTCTCTGTATCTTCAACCAAAAATTCTAGACTTTTTGTAGTTTTAAAACAACGCACACGACCCACATGGCCATGAGTCTTTTGCCTCCCTTTTTTTGTTTCCCATTGATCACGGCTTACACCTACGCATTACTTTTCCGGTTGCAATTTGTTGACATCATCCGCGGCCAGATATATTTGTCAATCACATTCTCATCCTTTGTTGACTTTTATCTACGGCCGGATGTATTTGTCAACCACATCCTTGTCACCTAACGCTGGATGTACCTATCAATTCAATTTCGGCGCCTGTACAGTGTGTGGCCTACCTTTTTGATTCTGGTATAATATGTTGCCTACCCGATTTGAATGCGTTCTACTGTTATATACTGCTGGAACTGGACAAACAACGATGAACACGTATATATATATAAATATAATTTTATATTCTTCGTCGGTGGCACTTGTGTGGAACAAGAGGACACTTGGAAAGAGTCGCACACACGGAGGGGCCGTCGATAGTCGGGAGACGAAGCCAGCAGGAGTACTCTGTCTCTTCAGCCAAAAACCCCAGACTTTACATACCTCCAAAACTCCCACGCATTTTTGGTTTTTCAGGTTGTCGTTCTGTTGATGTCATCTACGACCGGATATATCTGTCAACTACCCTTGTTCCCGTTTGACTTTTATCTATGGCCAGATATATCTGTCAACCATATCCTTCCCGGCCATCGCCTTTCAAGCCGGTTGTCGTTTCTATTTTTGCTTTGTTGTTGCGTTCTACTGGCACCATCCACGGCCGGATATATCTGTCAATCATGCTTGTTCTTTGTTGACCTCACCTACGGCCGGATGTGTCTGTCAGTTACCTCTGCCGTTCAAGGTAATACATTACATCAAAAGTACGTTTTTTCACTGCTATTATTTCAACTACATTTATTTCTTGAAAATGTTTTTTAAAAAGTGATTATTAGACTTGTATTAAAACTTAAACATACGATGTAAGTAAATTTTACAAAATTGGTTCTTAAGAATTTGCAACAAAATTATTAAACACCGTTTATTTATTAGATTGATTATTTACTAGAATAATTTTATATTTGAAACATTCTAAAACTAATACAATAGTAATAGGAACAAAAGTATAAAACACCTACTAAAAGTAACTGAAAATAGTTCTATGTGGACATGAAAAAAAAAGAAGAAATATTCCGTGGAGCGTTTCAACAAACATGATGGTGTAGATTTCCACTATTATTCACATCCACATACGTACATGCATTTACAGAAGACGCCACGTTGTCAAACAGTGATTGGATAAACTTATCTGATCATCTTGTTTGCACGTGTTAAATTCAGTTTTCCCGCACATCCAGGCACGACTATATAAACAGCGCGCTCACACATGCTTCTCCGGTAAGGCCCCAGCTATCAAGGTAGCTGGGACATGCGTTTAATTCTCACTCGCACATACATCTTCAGTTAGGCCCCGATAGCGGCCAGCTATCGTAGGGATGTAGATCATAATCTTTCCTAATTCAATATACACACCCGTACTCGATTGCAAATACGGAATCATCTCACATACGTACACACACACACACACACACACACACACACACACACACACACACACACACACACGTATATACACTACCGGCCATAATTAATAATTATTAGGCCACCCCGGTTTTAAAAAAAAATTATATATTTCATACTATTTTTAGTATTTATTGCCAAGTGGATAATTTTAAATGAAAATAGAATGGTTCTTTTGTTATTATTACTTTGTAAAATTTTACAAGGCAGCCAGGAAGCCTTTGCTTCGGCAAGCCACTAAGAAGAGGGTACAAGCATGAGGAAGAGAGCACAAACACTGGACACCAGAACAACTCATTTGATGCTCATGTTATTGTGCAGTATTAATAAAAGAACTGTTCTATTTTCATTTAGAATTATCCATTTGGCAATACTAAAAATAGTATGAAATACATCATTTCTTTTAAAAAACTGGGGTGGCCTATTAATTATGGCCGGTAATGTAACTTCATGGGAGCCCAACGGCAGAAGGCCGTTATGGGAACAAGTGACAACCTCCAATATGCAGAACGTAAAGAAAACTTTATTTCAATCAACCTTACAAAGAACATTTGACTTTCTCTACAGTCTATGGGAGAAAACTCTTTCTCCTTCTATTCACTTGTTCACAGTTATATGCATCGTTCCGAGCCGATATCCACCGCACCACAACGCATATCCAGACACACTAGTATATCGTTATAATGAAGCCTCACATCAGTGAGCAGGCCCGGTGTGAAAGTGAAACTGTTGAAAGGTAGGCCACGAAACGGTGCACATTCTCTCCTGATGACACCAATTTATTTAAATATAAATTCGACATGAACATATTATAAGAAATCCAATGAAATCATCTGCCGTAGAGAGGCTCGATGGAAATGTCATTGGCATGAGGAGCTTTACACATTTAGCTCGCTTCAGGTGGAGTTTCGATTACTTTCCAATAATTTCCTTCTTCCTTATAAAATTGATACAGTACAATATAAAATTGATACAGTACAATCATCTAGCAACTTTGTCCTGCAAAACAGCGGCAGTAAAATACCTTGCTTTAGGGCGATATAATTATTAAAAAAAAAAGATATGATTATAAAAAAATAAAAAAGAAATACATAAACATTTACTAAATTATTAAAAAAAAGTGAGCCACCTATAAGGTATTGGGAACCCCCATTTTTCTATGATAATAGACTCGACTTGAGTATACATATACTCCTGCGATAGAGAGAACGGGAACTGATCCGTAAGTTACCGAGAGATACCGAAGTTACACAGAGAATACCGCGTCAGGAGTCATAATAGCTCTGAGCTCCACACACAGCCAGAATAATATTACACGGATATACTATTTCCAAGACGGCTTTACTTTAAAGATTTGTATATATATATTCCTTACTAATCGTATTCCTGGATTACTAACCTGTGTTCAATTTTGTATATTTACGTTCAATATTACCTATTTTTCTATCTCAAATTGTTGTTCATTATTTTGTGTGGTCCCTCACCCGGATCCACAACATAAGGAGAACCTTATTATTTATGATTTATTAAAGTTTGAATCAATTGGCAATTAGCCGATGTTTTGCCAACGATTCCAATGAACAATCGAAGAAATAGTGTTTATTATTTTTGTTTTCAATTCTCAAGAAGAAAGGAATATTAATATGTTTTAGTTTTTATTAAAATTCTAATCAATAAATGGAGTTCAAAACAAACTGTGAGCTAAAATCCCCCGAAGTTCTGCATTTCTGATTTCGCCCCTTAATATAAAGTGGCCTCTTAATGTAACTGTAAAAAACGGTTCGCCTCTTAATGTAAAGTAGCTCTGTCTGTCGCCAATCGGAAGCATTTTCAAGACTTCGTACCGGGCCCAAACGTTATAAATTTTTCCAGTGTCTGAAAGCGCTTATTGAGGGTGGACCAGAGACTGAGCATCTCTGGTCGGGTCGGCGCGGTGAGGTGGTATGATGTTGAAAGACCCGAAACCCCTAGTGATCCACGCAAAGACATCACTGACGACACCCTCTAGCGCCAATACTACGGTGCGTATGTTTGAATAATCAATAAACCGTAAACATTTACGGTCATATCACGGTGAATACACCGGTTCTCGTTTGTTCAGTACTTAGATGGGTGACTGTTTGGGAATACCAGGTGCTGCAAGGGTTTAGTGACGGATGTGCATTGTGGTGCAGTGGATATCGGCTCAGAAAGAGAAATCGGTGAGCCGAGTTCGAATTCCAGTTGAATACCCTGTATTCACTTAAGCACTGGTACCCTTGGGAAAGGTATTAATCCGTCCCTTCTCTCCAGTTATGGATTAAATAACTTGGGAACCCTGTCCTTAAAAACAAATCCCAATGAATCATGATACTCAAAAAGAAAAAAGTATTACTAGACACAAAACTTATATAAAAACAACAATAAATTGTTGAAAGAAAAAAGGTATTACCAGCAATAAATAATTAAAATTTAGTTGGCAATAAATGACCCGCCAAGGTTGATATGCCATAAAAACAAAACAACCAACCAACCAACAACCAGATTTCACTTTAGATCTCCAGGCAGCTCTGTCTTTAACAGTGGATTCTCATGGCCTTCTTTAAGCTAGCGGTCCTTTAAGGAAACGGAGTTATGAATAAATAACTCAGTTGAGGCTCTGTTTTAGGAGAGAAATCTGTTATGGATACTCCTGACGAGTCAATAGCACGAAAATTTGTGAGCAAAGTTGACATAATCATATCATACAAAAAAAATACTACCGAAAATGTTCAAAGATGTCCAACTATGAAAGACGTTGCTTGGTTTGCTTTGTTTTACGGCATATCAATCACAATGGATTATTTTAATCCCGACAATTTTTTTTTTTTTACAATATAATAGATAGATACCGACTTGGCAGACCGCCTGCAGTCTCTCTCCCACCGGCGCGACGTGGCTTCCCTGTGTCTCTTCTATAAATACTTTCACGGCTTCTGCTCCGATGAACTTAGATCACTATTGCCCCCTAAATACGAATTTGAACGAGATACTAGATTAGCAACTAGATCCCACCCTTTTACAGTGAAACCGATAAAATGCAGCCGTAACTTCTACTCCAACAGTTTCTTTCCTCGCACTTCCCGACTGTGGAATTCTCTTCCAAACGATTGCTTCCCCGACGGCTACAATCTCCAGGAGTTTAAATGTAAGGTCAATAGACACCTCCTAACACACTAACCTGCTCCCATTCTATCAAACACTCTTCCCATCTGCCCAACCCTCATCCTCGCTATCCTTACTCATCTGTCACCTTCCTCCTAACATTCTCTATGTCTAACCACTCCTTCTCTTTACCTTCCCCTATGTAGCCCCATGCGCAATAGTGGCAGTGGAATGCCTTGCTTGGGGTGAGATGATTAAAAAAAACAAAAAAAAGACAATAGGTTCGTATGAATAGAACACGTATTCTTTGCAAGAACTTAGTTTCTATATTAGGTTTTATTGACGCATTTTTATAAAGTGGGTTTTTGCCGAGAGACTGATTTCATTTATATATTCTTTTCAAATATAGAGTTTGTAGAGAAACTGATTTGGTCTATTTTGTTTTGCGAGATATCAATGAATTATTTAACGCCGACAAGATTTTTATTATAGGTTCGTATGAATAGAACAAGTATTGTTTGCAAAAAATCAGTTTTTATCTTGAAATTATTTCGAACTATTGTTCTAATCTTGGTTAATATATATAGATAGATGTTATAATAGACAAAATGTTTCGACCAAGTACCCTCTGGTCATCACTGGTTGGCTGATATGGATTATCTTGTTGATTATTGTGAAATAACCTGTGAAATCAATTATTGTTCTTTCATGTTGGATTTGGTGCGTCACTACCAAATCCAAGAATTGAACTCATGACCACTAGATGATACTAACACATGTATAACCAACTACTATATCCACTACGCCACCGTCCCGAAGTGAATGGTGTATTTTTGGAGCCTTTTATATTGGGTCAGATGGATTTTGAGAACTGGATTATGTCAGTGGGTTCGTGCCACTTGTCATAATTGGTATTTATTTCTAAGATGAATAATTTTCAATATCTTAGAATTATTTCGAACTATTATTCTCATCTTGGTTGATGTAGACGTTATAATAGACACAACGTTTCTACAAAGTACCCTTTGGTCATCTTCAGGTGTCCATTGATTGGCTGATATGGATTATCTTAAAAAAATATATTAAATTTTAATAATAGCTAGTTCTTTCTCCGAATAGAAAATACTGAAGAAGTTCAGGGTTTAAAGATGAAATTGAAAGGTTTTTTGTTGCTGGGACCACAATACTCAATCAGTTAATTGCCATAAGAGATACATGAATGTCCGTTTGAAGACATGACTGACTAGGCCGAAAATTTTAGGTTGTTATTTCTTTCTACTGTAGACTGCTTGTCAACAAAGGCTATAGGACAGAAAACTGTTCAGCTATTCAACCCATATGGAAGGGGAAAAGATGGATTAATACTTTATCCTAAGGTTATTTGTGAAATTCGGAAGTAAATAAACGAATTCGACTGGGATTCGAACGTGCTTTTCGCTTTATCATTCCGAGCCGACATCCATTACCCCCACAACACACAACCACGCCTCTATTAAGCTAGTATCCTGCTTAATAATACGGACCCAAAGTGTAAGTTCTGTGAGTGTAGATAGAAAGCGTTATATATATATATATATATATATATATATATATATTATTTTAAAAACAAGGAATTTATTGACAGTCTCTAAGGCCCTTTCATCCAACATCTCATTAGGAGAAATGTTGAATCATAAATCAAACGAAAAAAACATCAGCAACGAAAATAAAGAACAAAAAGAGGTGAGGAAAACACGATAAAATATATATATATATAACGAGGGGAGTAGAAGGGTAAAAAGGCAGGCACGGAGACCTGACCCCTGTTGCTTACGATCCGCGGGAGCACGAAAGAAGTTACCAGTTATTAGTCCTAATACTTCTGGATATTTTAGCAAGTTCGCGAGATTTTTATCTCAGAGTTTCGCGTCGGGCCACACGAACAATTTATGCCTTTTCATTTCATATGTCAAAGTGTAAGCTAGCGTGTTAATGCTCTCGATACTTCTAAAGAATGTTAACATTTGCCGCATTCCATGTCATGCGAGGCTGTATTCCATATATGGCCAACTTAAGGTGTGTTTTCTCTCTGTGTCTTACTCGGTCTCACCATACACACACAAATATATATATATATATATATATATATATATATATATATATAACTGTGTGTGTGTTAATGTATATTTGGGCAACAACCTTTCTTTTCAGTATCTTTCATTCAGTCGTAATAGTTCTAGCGAGACAAGCTTGCTAAACCACGGCATATATATATATATATATATATATATATATATATACTACTTTAAAAAGAAAGGAATTTATTAACAGTCTCAAGAGCCCTTTCGTCCAACATATCATCAGAAGGAAATCGTTAGAATTATAAATCAAACAAAAAGAACAGCAACGAAAATGAAGAGCAAAAAAAAGAGGGGAAGCCCGCTAAAATATATATATATATATATATATATATATATATATATATATATATAACGAGGGGAGGAAAAATCGAGTGTAAATATTTATCGAGGGACAGTTAAAATAAAATATCCCCCAACAAATATAGAGACTTCACGAAATCCTCCTGCTGGCAAAGAAAAGGCTTACGTTAAGATACGGATGTGCGTTGTGGTGCAGTGTATATCGGCTCGGAACGAGAAACCGGGGAGCCGAGTTCTAATTCCAGTTGAATTCATTACATTTACTTACGCGCAAATAACCTTGGGAAAGGTATTAATCCGTCTCTTCCTTCCAGTTATGGGTTAAATAACAGGACAGATTGGGTTCTATAGCCTTGGTCGGCAACCAGTCTACCGCAGAAAGCAATAGCAACCTACTGCGGGATAATCTTCTGCCCAGTCAGCCATGTCTCTTTCGAGACATGATCGCCCAAGCTTGTTTCACGTATGCCACTTAACTGACTGACTGATACAGACTGATTCCAAAATCTTTAAATGATTATTGGAACCAGTTATATGCAAAAGTTTGAACCGTTCTTTCTTATATGACTAAGCACAAGCTATATTCTCTGCTAGGTGTTGAGCAATAGCCGATTCCATATTTGTAGAGGGAAGATAACACATGTTATCTATTTTTCCAAATCGTATTTTAGAATATATATATATATATATATATATAAAGGTTTTCTAATTGTGTTTGTGTTCTCAGATATAGACGTGTGACTGGCAACTCTACTGTATGGCATTGGATCTACCTTAATTGTAACCCTTCACCTGGCACTATTTAAATAACCATCCATTCCCTGTCAAGGCAGTCAAGAACTTCCCCTCAATCGCACCTGTGGCTCTTACTCTACAACTTTTATTGCAAACCTAATCTCATCTAAATCTAAACTTATTTATAAATGGAACTGTGTGTGTGTGTGTGTGTGTGTGTGTGTGTGTGTGTGTGTGTGTGTGTGTGTGTGTGTGTCCGTTACCTATAGACTCCGAAACGGCTGAACCGATTTTCTTGAAAATTTACACAGCTGTACTATAAGCGTCTGCGAGTGTTCTTAGCTAGGCTTTGTGTTGAGTTACCCCAGATAAATATCGAAAATCAATAATCGAAAAAATCAGGTTATAGAAGGAGTGGTCAGATTTTAATCAAATTTGATACACTCATAGACAAAGACATAAGAAACGATATTCAGAAGTTTCAAGGTTGCAGTTCTTACAATAGTGCAGAAAATCGATAATATATATATATATATATATATATATATATATATATATATACAAGGCAAGATGTTTGTGTGTGTGTGTGTGTTTATCTGTCTGTATGTCTGTATTTTTTTCAGCCCTTTTATTTTTGTTTTTGCTTCGGGTTTTGGCTCTAAGTAGGTATAATTGTAGTGTCAAATCTGAAATATAGGTTTGAGGTCAGTCTGCTTAGATTTTTATTACAATTTTTCCAGTCTGTGTACAAATTATACATTGGATTGAATTCCGGGAAACACTGTCCAACGTTCATCTTTATTCATTCGCATTAAATCATCTCGAGTCAGAGTAAAGGTCTTTCTTAGCTTCCTTCTGGCAGTCTAGAAACACAACATTTCTAATTTAAATACCTGTGTAAATATTTTCAGTTTTAATCTGTAGAGAGGAACAATATGAATAAAAGAAGATGACAAGAGGTAAAAGCGTTTCGTCTACTGACAGACATACAGTTAAGTGATATACATGATTCACGGTTGGGCGATCATGTCTTGTAAGAAACATGACTGACTGGGCAGAAGGTTTTCCCGTAGTATGTTACCAGTACTTTCTGCAGTAGACTGGTCGCCAACCAAGGCTGTAAAACCCAAGCTGTTCTTTTATTTAACTCATAGCTAGATGGGGAAGAGATGTATCATATGATTAAGTAGTAATTAGTGGGGAATCAGTTTATTACTTCAAAACAATATAAAACCGATCCCCCACTTTATGCCCAGTATTAGCCTTAATCATGTTTCCAACTATTCGGTCAGTCAGTTAAGTGCCATACGTGATACACGCTTTGTATTGTTATTTAACCGATAGCTGGAGGGAAGCGACGGATTATTTTGAATCCATCTCGTTTTTTGCCTTGATAGAGTCCGTCTGTGACTGATAAACTGAAGCTTTTGATCACTGCATCTCAGGGTGCTCAATACTAACTCCCATTGAGTAGAAACAAACTCAAAACAGGGTAGGTCAGTATCTACATATTGTGTCGTGGCTCGTACCATCTGACATCCGGTAGCCCGGATGTATAAAAGCCAATGTGCGCTTAGCACGGGGGTTGTCATTATGACGGACTTCGGGAAGTAACACCTGCGAGAGACTGTAAATATTGTATATACATCTTGGTTGTATCACTCTTGTGGGGTCAAAAACAAGGGCGGCGCACCCAAAAGCTCGGACGTAGTGTAAAGCACACCACGTGGTCAGGGCTCGACATAAGAAACACATTTCTTGATCTCCCCGGAGCCTCACCATCCAGATAAAAGGAAGGTAGAAACTCTCAACAGAGAACAGGGCCGAGCAACCAGCTCACACCAAAAGGGCACGCGATAGCTTGGAGCACACACACACAGAGAATCCAGCGGTTCACACAACAGGCAGTATCACGGATCAGCGAATATTCTTTCACCCTCTCTTTCTCTCATCTCGCTCGTTACACATCGTCCTTCCTTTCCCTGTCACATTCCCAGTTCCTTTCTTTCTTCCTTTTTACAGCTTTACGGACAACTTCATTTTTGTACAAAAAAATAATTTATTTATTTTTTTTTACGAAAATAGACAAAAGTTTGTTTTACTTTATTTGTAGTGCATTTTTTTTTCATTATTCGTTTGAAGGACTTCTTAGCCCCTCTACACACTGTTAATCAAATAGTTTATCTACATTTCACTGTGTATCTCATCATTCCACGATACAAAGCTACATTGAAAAATCTTGAGATATAAACAGCTGAAAACTGGTAAGGACATAATCCTGAATGTGTAGTTTAGAGAGCAGATCCGATTCGCCACTGAGGTTTTTCTATTAACACAGCTCGAACAATATAAAAATATATAACTATCAACGACAAGAAAAAAAACCTTTTTTTTATATTAAGTAAATGCAAATACCTTGAGATGGAAATTGAAAAAAATGTAACATTTTAAAACTAAAACTGTTTCTGTTGTGGTTGGAGCTCTGGGTTTGATAAAAAAGGAACTCAACAACAAATCAGCATTCGACATCTCTCGAATAAATCCACAAGTTTTAACAAGCCCATTTTCTGAGAAAAGCTGTGTCCATTTATTTTTTTTTCTTAATAGCTATCTTTGGTTTAATAATGTGGAAATGGAAGAAGTCACACAGTTCTGGGAAAAGATATGGGCTTGCCCTAAAGAACTTAGCAAGGAAGTACATTGGATTACGCAAGAGACAGAACGAATGAAAAATAAACCCGAACATACATGGTCTGGAATTACAGAAGATGATGTTAAATATGCACTAAAAAAAACACACAATTGGAAATTCCCAGGCATAGATAAAATTCCTAACTTTTGGCTATATTATTTAAGCGCATCACATAAAAAACTAGCCAAAGAACTTCAAGAAATGGTTGACGACCCCACTAAAATTCCTGCATGGTTGACAAAAGGAATTACATTTCTTCTACCCAAGAATGGTGACACAAAAAATCCGAAAAATTACAGACCAATTACATGTCTTCCGACAACATATAAACTATTAACATCTATTTTAACAAAGCAGACATATTTATTCTTAGAAAGAAATGACATGTTACCGCTTGAACAAAAAGGGTGCAAACGTGGCTGTTATGGTTGTAAAGACCAATTGCTGATTAACAAAATGATCCTGGAAAACTGCTACAGTACAAGGAAAAATCTTAGTACAGCCTGGATAGACTATCGAAAGGCATTCGATAGTGTGCCACATGACTGGATTTTAAAGACTTTAAATATATACAAGATATCACCCGTCATCATCAATTTCATCAAACAGTGCATGTCTATATGGAAAACAACCCTTTACCTCAATCATATAAATGGAACCTATAAGTCTGATGAAATAAACATCAAAAGAGGCATATATCAAGGTGATTCTTTATCTCCCTTACTATTCTGCATATCATTAATAGCACTAACCAGTCAACTTAACAAGACAGAATGTGGTTATAAAATAGGACAAAAGAAAATAAGCCATCTATTTTACATGGATGACTTGAAGTTATATGCTAAGAATGATAATGAACTGGAAGGTCTTCTGCAAACTGTAAAATGCTTCAGCGAAGACATTGGAATGAAATTTAATTTGAATAAATGTGCTAAAGCTACAGTTTTACGTGGATCAATACAAGAAACATCCTCAATTAGCCTAGACCCTGCTGTAACAATAAAAGAATTGAAACAAGAAGAAGCTTATAAATACCTAGGTGTAAATGAGAGCGAAAACATTCACCATAAAAAAATGAAAGAAATAGTGCGTAAAGAGTACTATAGAAGGCTACGAATGATATTAAAAACTGAATTAAATTCACAGAACAGAGTTATGGCCATTAATAGCCTTGCAATCCCAGTTGTCCAATATAGCTTCAACATCTTAAACTGGACTCTAAACGACATCAGGCGAATGGATGCTAAAACAAGAAAGCTTCTTTCTAAGCATAAGATGCATCATCCAAAGGCTGATGTAGATCGTCTATACATACCCCGTAAAGAAGGTGGAAGAGGTCTTATTCAGCTGGAATTGTCATACAAGACAACAACTATTGGCTTACTAACATACATAGAAACAACAAAGGATTGGATGTTACATTTAGTAAGGCAACATGAAGAAAGAAAGAAAAAATATTCAATAATAAAAGAAGGCAGTAAATTCAAACAAGATTTACAGTTAGTAGATTCTGTAGAAAAGCAGAACGGAAGCCAAAAGCCGACTATTGCGGCAAAGAATATGAAAATGAAAGCCAAAGACAAATCTCTTGAACAGATGAACCAGCGCTGGCAAGACAAACCTCTGCATGGCCAATATCCAGTACGTGCCAATAAATCCAATGTTGACAAAGTTAATACTCATCGATGGTTACGTGCATCTGGATTAAAGTCTGAAACTGAAGGATTTATACTTGCAGCACAAGACCAAAGTCTTTTCACGAGAAACTTTCAGGCAAATATTATGCATAATAATATGGATCCAAAATGCAGGTTTTGTGATAAACACCAAGAAACAATAGACCACCTACTCTCAGGCTGTTCTGTGCTTGCCCCAAACGAATATAAAAATCGCCACGATAGAGTTGGGCAATATTTACATTGGGCAATGTGCAAACATTATGGAAAAGCTGTAAACAAACACTGGTATGAACATCATCCAGCACCGGTTACAGAAATAGAAGATGTAACCATTCTATGGGATTACACCATCTACACAGACAGAAAAATTGAAGCAAACAGGCCAGACATTATTGTTAAAAACCAGAAGGAGAAAACTTGTCTATTAATTGATATGGCTTGTCCAGCGGATTGTAACATAGCAATCAAGGAATTTGAAAAACTGTCAAAATATAAAGACCTGGAAATTGAAATAGAAAAAATGTGGAAATTGAAAACAAGAGTTGTGCCAGTGATAGTAGGTGCACTTGGAATGATAAAAAATGGAACAAAACAACACATTGAAAGAATCCCTGGAAACCCCAGCTTAAGAGATATACAAAAAATTGTCTTGTTGGGTACAGCCCAAACACTAAGGATAATTTTCTCTATGTAACGCTAGGGATGTTAGGGAGATGTAAAAACATGAAATGGGGCCATAACAACACACCACTATTTGCCTTAGGTCTTCCTGCAGACTTGGTAGCTAGTACGACCATAGCAGAACTCGAATTATGATGAAAAATGACAAAATCCTTATTCTTATCCTTATCTACATTCACAATCTCCCCGATGTAACAAGATCCCCAACTAGGCATATACGCTGACGACACTACAGTTTACTCTCGCCTCGATCAAAAATTTGCCGCGCCTGAGAAAGCAAACCTCGCTGCCGAGCTTGAAAAGGACCTCCAATCCATGGTGGACTGGGGTAAGAAATGGCTCGTGAATTTCAATGCTTCCAAAACGAAGCTGCTATCTATAAACCATCACAGACAATTGCTCCTATCCCCCATTAGCATGGATCAGGCTCGTCACTCTGAAAGTAAAACACTGCGCTACCCCGGGTTAACTCTCATAACAGACCTCAAGTAGAATGACTTTATAGAATCCATAGCTAAATCCGCTGCTAAAAAGGTCGGTTCTCTGTGCAGGGTCAGGATGTTTTTCCCGTCTAAAACAACCCTGCACATATACAAATCCACTGTCCGCCCATGCATTTAATACTGCTGCCATATCTGGTAGGGTGCTTCTGCTATCCACCTAGGTGTCATTGACAAAATCCAACGAATAATCTGTAATATGATCGCTCCCGATCTGTCAGCTCAGATACTGTCACTTTTTCTACGGCGTATTGTAGCTTTCCTGTGTCTCTTCTACAAATACTTTCCTGGCTTCTGCTCAGATGAACTTACCTCACTGGTACCCCTATATATGAATTTACTCGAGCCACAAGATTAGCAACCAGGTCCCACCCTTTTACTGTGAAATCAATAAATTGTAAACGCAAATTTTATTCCAGTAGCTTCTTTTCTTGCAGTTCCTGCATGTGGAACTCCTTTCCGTTTACTTGCTTCCCCGAAATCTACAATCTCCAAGAATTTAAATGTAAAGTCAATAGTCATCTCTTATCTCACTAACCTGCATTCTCCCTCTCATGCTTCTTCCTCCACCGACCACACTCTCATCAGTATTCTTATCCTTCTCTTTCCCACTTCCTGACACCCCCTGTAACCTGTCACTCTTTCTCATAACTTTCCTTCTATGTAACCCCCTGCAAAACAGTGGTAGTAAAATGCCTTGCTTGGAGAGATATGATTATAAAAAAAATGATAATAATAATGATCTTAATCGTTCCGACATTTGGATTTTTTACAAGAGAGGGTTGATCATGTTCACCATAGTTTATGGATATAGAATACAGCGGAGTACGTAATCTGTTCAATGAAACAACGCCAAAGATTAACACTCACGAGTCAGACACTCTACCGAATCGGACTATATCGCCAATACTCGGGAAAATATGGCCGCCTTTTATACACGTCGCATTAAATATTTTGAGACTTTTGATTGGTTAACCCTTCTATTGGTGAACTATAAAATGAGTCAGCTGATGGCTGGCTCACCAGTATACAAGGGTACCCAAAAATAAAATTCCAACAAAGAAGGTGTCATATAAAGAAAGACAGTAAAAAAAGAACAAGTAGAAGAAGAAAATTTTTTAATAATAATAATAATAATAATAATAATAAGAAGAAGAAGAAGAAGAAGAAGAAGAAGAAGAAAAATTGAAGCAAATACGCCGGACATTATTGTTAAAGACCAGAAAGAAAAAACCTTGTCAATTAATTGATATTGCTTGTCCAGTAGATTGTAACATAGCAACCAAGGAATTTGAAAAACTGTCAAAATATAAAGACCTGGAAATTGAAATAGACAAAATGTGGAAATTGAAAACAAGAGTTGTGCCAGTGATAGTAGGTGCACTTGGAATGATAAAAAATGGAACAAAACAACACATTGAAAGAATCCCTGGAAACCCCAGCTTAAGAGATATACAAAAAATTGTCTTATTAAGTACAGTCCACACACTAAGGAGAACTTTGTCTATGTAACGCTAAGGATGATAGGGGAGATAGAAAAAACAAGAAATGGAGCCATAACAACATGCCACGACCTACCTTAGGTCTTCCCGCAGATTTGGTTGGTAGTGCGACCATAGCAGAAATCGAAATATGATGAAAAATGACATAAAAATTCGTGCAACCTGATTGGCAACTGGGTCCCACCCATTCACACTTAGGTTAGCCAAATGCAGACGATAATTCTACTCCTGCAGCTTCTTCTCTCGCACTTCCCGCCTGTGGAACTCACTCCCATATTCTTGCTTTCCTGGCGGATACAACCTCCAGAAATTTAAATGCAATGTCAATACTCATCTACTAACCACTGGACTCTAGCTCTCTCCCCATCCCGTATATCCTTCCCTTTCTCTCCACCTATGTATCTGTCATCGCACCTGCATTCTCAGCTTTCTATTGCTCCTTTCTAACTAGTTTGTACTCCTCACTCTTTTCTAATTAATCTTTTTACAGTTATGTAGCCCCCAGCTCATCAGTGGCATTTCTGCCTTGCTCGGGGTGAAATGATTAAAATAATAATAATAATAATGATTAAAATAATAATAATAATAATAATAATAATAATAATAATCAACGTACCTGATCACCTAAACAGTTGGAACACTGAAAGAGGCAAGCATCTCTGGGATCCATTTCCTCCAAAGGCACACTGGGTGTGGGGTAGAAATTTGCGGGCTTCGCAGAGACCATTAGTATCACCAAAACGACGATGACGAAAGCTGTTATTTTAACCATTTTGGTTCTTTGTGCTGAAAAACAGGAAAGGAAAGAAATTTACAAATAAATAAATATAATTATAAATTCTTCTTCTTCGTGTCCCTTCAGGACATAGGCGATCATGGACTTCCACTTGGCTCTGTCTCTTGTCGCTCTAAATATTTACTAGGAGTATAGCCCGGCGTTGCTCGGGTGTAATGAAAGCTTTAAAACTACTCCATGGTCCTGGAGGTCAGACTCAGCCTAAAGAATATATGAAATGATAAAATAATTGCGAATATATATATATGTGTGTGTGTGTGTGTGTGTGTGTGTGTGTGTGTGTGTGTGTGTGTGTGTGTGTATATATACTATCAGTATAGCCCGGCGTTGCTCGAGTGTAATGAAAGCTTTAAAAATAGCCAATGGTCCTGGAGCTCAGACTCAGTCTAAAGAATATTTGTGTGAAGTTTGGTGAGAATCGGATAAAAATTGTGGATTTGTATAAAGGACATACAGACAGAGAAACAGACACACACACAAACATCTTGCCTTATATATATATATATATATATATATATATATATATATATATATATATATTATCGATTTTCTGCATTATTGTAAGAACTGCAACCTTGAAACTTCTGAATATCGTTTCTTATGGCTTTGTCTATGAGTGTATCAAATTTGATTAAAATCGGACCACTCCTTCTATAACCCGATTTTTTCGATTATCGATTTTCGATATTTATCGGGGATACCGCGACACTCCTAGACAAAGACATAAGAAACGATATTCAGAAGTTTCAAGGTTGCAGTTCTTACAATAGTGCAGAAAATTGATATATATATATATATATATATATATATAAGGCAAGATGTTTGTGTGTGTGTCTGTTTATCTACCTCTATGCCTGTATTTTTTCAGCCCTTTTATTTTAGTTTTTGCTTCGGGTTTAGCTCTAAGTAGGTATAATTGTAGTTCTTAGTTTCAGCCATGATACCATTTACTCAAAGGAATTGTTTGGCCTTCAAAATTCATTTTACGGCGAAAAAACTTATTTGATATCGATACCAGGAAATCAAAATTTGACTTACATCCATTCATTTTTCTTTCAGTCTACGGTTTCGCTTTAACTGGAAAAAACTATTGCTTTTTAGTCTTTCGTGCCAACGTCCAAAGTGTCTGAGCTCCAGGACCATGGATTAGTTTTAAAGCTTTCATTACACCCGAGCAGCGCCGGGTTATACTGCTAGTCACTTCATCAGCAAACTTACAAACGCGATCATTGATGAGCAAATAGAGAGTGAGCAAAATAGATAAGTTTCTATTTATTTACCATTGATTGATAGGATAACATTATTTTTCAACCAATGGCTGCTATCATGATATTCACCAAAGACTCGACAAAAAAAATCAAAACTGTAAATGAATATAACTAACCCAAGGATTGGAACTTAGTTCCACGATTAACAACCCCGAGCCCTTATCCATTACATCATCACAAGCTTACAGCACCAAGTATTCCCTAGCATGATTTCACGTGATATCACTGTAAGCTATACAACCTACTCATCCAAGTTTACAGCACCTAGTATTCCCTAGCAGTCACCCGTCTAGATATTGACCAGGCTTGACGTTGCTTAACTTCCGTGGTCATACGGGAACCTATGATTTAACGTGATATGTCTGTAAGCTATACAACCTACTCATCCAAGTTTACAGCACCTAGTATTCCCTAGCGGTCACCCATCTAGATATTGACCAGGCTTGACGTTGCTTAATTTCCGTGGTCGTACGGGAACCTATGATTTAACGTGATATGTCTGTAAGCTATACAACCTACTCATCCAAGTTTACAGCACCTAGTATTCCCTAGCGGTCACCCATCTAGATATTGACCAGGCTTGACGTTGCTTAACTTCCGCGGTCGTACGGTAACCGATGATTCAAGGTAATTTTTTTACTTGATTCATTTGTCTTTGGTTGTACTTTTCCCTCCATTTTCTTCTTTTTTTTTTTTATTTAGAAATGAGAATAGAGCGCGAATGTCTTTAGCGAAATTTGAAATATTACCGTAAGTTGACGGTCTCTACTGTTTGTTGGTCGTTTTTAATCTTCAAAAGAAATTGTGAAGACGAATTTTCCTGGCACGACAGTCTGGAAATAATTGACAGCACTAAATGCTTCCATGGCTGACAAAGACATTACTTTCGTCCATGAGGTTGCCTGCCATTGGATTCAAGTCACGGAACACGAGAACGGGAAAATGATAAAGTCAAATGAATAAACAGGATGATGGAAGACCTTTATTGATTATGTGTAAATGACGAGTTATAATTTACGCCTGTATGTCTGTAACTTAATCAAGTCGTTCATATATGCCAGTAACCTATATATATATATATATATATATATATATATATATATATATATATATATATATCAGCATGCGGTGTAGATAAGAAGAATCCAAAGGAGTATCCTGTACATACAGTGGTAGGATAACTATCGAAGGGAGTTCTAAATATATATGCATATAAATACATATAGAGCAAATATAAGAAAAATTAAGTCAGACACGTTATTTCATGGTAAATCAGAAGTGTGGGCATATTTCAGGCAAACCATCATCAGCTTCCGTCTTTATTGTACAAAGGGTTTTACCAGATTCGTGTAAAATTCTTTGTACAATAAAGACGGAAGCTGATGATGGTTTGCCTGAAATAGACCCATACTTCCGATTTACAATGTATAACGTGTCTGCCTTAATTCTTCTTATATATATATATATATATATATATATATATATATATATATATATATATTAGCGTCTATCCTTACACACGAGTGTGTCTCGTGGAAATTCTGCAAGCATGTACATATGATATAGTGATTACTTTAATGATAACGTGTAACATAGATTCGATAGAGACAAATTTTCAGAATATACATTTTCTTATATATATATATATATATATATATATATATATATATATATATATATATATGTATTTCCTCTGTACTTTCTAAGCTCTACAAATTCTGCCTATCTGCTTCCTGCTTTCCTACCTGTTGGAAATCTTCCTCTGTATTTCCTATATTTAAAAACACTGGAGAACCCTCGGACCCCGCAAATTACCGACCTATCAGCCTTCTTCTTGGCAAAGTGTTCGAAGCCATTATCAACGTCGAGGTGGTTCAGCATCTCACAGCACACAGGCTCCTCTCGGACAAGCTGTATGGTTTCCGCTTCACCAGGTCTACTGCTGATATGCTAACGACCATCACCGAGTACATATATCAGGCACTCGACAGGAATGGTGAAGCCCGAACCGTTGCCTTGGATATCTCTAAAGCGTTCGACGGAGTTTGGCATGCTGGCCTTCTATGCAAACTGCGGAGCTATGGTATAACTGAACTAATCCAGTCATTCCTCTCTAACCGCACAATGAAGGTGGTATTAAACGGACATGCCTCCCAGAACTACCATACGAACGCAGGTGTCCCTCAAGGCTCTATCCTAGCTCCTATGCTCTTTCTGATATACATTAATGATCTCCCTGATCCCATAATATCCCAAGTAGGTATGTACGCCGATGACACCACAGTTTATTCTCGCCTCGACCAAACATCTCGACCTCCAATCCGTAGTGGACTGGGGTAAGAAATGACTCGTAAGCTTTAATGCTTCTAAAACAAAGCTACTATCAATTAACTATCATAGACAATCGCACCTACCTCCCATTAGCATGAACCAGGGTTGCCTCCCAGAGAGTAAAACACTACGCCTCCTTGGTCTCACACTTACAGCGGACCTCAAATGGAATGACTATATCAAATCCATAGCTAAATCCGCTGCTATGAAAGTCGGTTCTCTGTGCAGAGCCCGGAAGTTTTTTCCGTCCGAATCTATCTTGCACATTTATAAATCTACCATCCGCCCATGCATTGAATACTGCTGCCACATTTGGTCGGGTGCCACTGCTATTCTCCTCGGGATTCTAGACAAGGTACAGCGGAGGTCTGTAATGTGATCGATACCAACTTGGCAGACCGCCTGCAGTCTCTCTCTCAACGGCTCGACGTGGCTTCCCTGTGTCTCTTCTATAAATACTTTCACGGCTTTTACTCCGATGAACTTAGATCACTGCTACCCCCTAGATACGAATTTGCACGAGAAACTAGATTAACAACTAGATCCCACCCTTTTACAATGAAACCGATAAAATGCAACCGCAACTTCTACTCCAACAGTTTCTTTTCTCGCACTTCCCGACTGTGGAATTCCCTTCCACATGATTGCTTCCCAGACGGCTACAATCTCCAGGAGTTTAAATGTAAGGTCAATAGACACCTCCTAACACACTAACTCGCTCCCATTCTTTCAAACACTCTTCCCATCTACCCAACCCTCATCCTCGGTATCCTTACCCATCTATCACCTTCCTTCTGACATTTCCTACACCGAACTACTCCTCCTCTTTACCTTCCCCTATGTAGCCCCATGCGCAATAGTGGCAATGGAATGCATTGCTTGGGGTCAAATGATTAAATATATATATATATATATATATATATATATATATATATATATATATATATAAGTGTGCGTGTGTGTGTGTGTGTGTGTGTGTGTGTGTGTGTGTGTGTGTGTGTGTGTGTGTGCGAATATATATAAGTGTGTGTGTGTGTATGCGCGCGTGCGAATATTATGGTCATATCACGTTGAATACACCGGTTCTCCCTCGATCACCGAAGTTAAGCAACGTGGAGCCTGGTCAGTACTTAGATGGATGACCGCTTGGGAATACCAGGTGTTGTAAGCGTTTAGTGACGGATGTGCGTTGTGGTGCAGTGGATATCGGCTCGGAAAGAGAAATCGGCGAGCCGAGTTCCAGTTCCAGTCGAACACTTTGCATTCACTTGCGCGCTGGTACCCTTGGGAAAGGTATTAATCCGTGCCTTCCCTCCAGTTATGGGTTAAATAACTGAGGTCTGCTGTTCATGCGATCTGTGGCGAAATTCTGCACAGATTTTTTGTTATCAGCAGTTCCAAAAAGTGTGGATGGTCGCTACACAATCCTTCACCACTCAAAACGATTCTTTGTTTGGCAGTCTAACTGAGTTAGACACTCATACGTCGAAATCGACGGGTGAGTCAATAATAATAATAATAATAATAATAAATATATATATAGAACTACTAAAAAGTTGTAAGTTAAAAATGTTTTTTGCAGTATTTCTTTATTTCTATTATTATATATATCTATCTAAACATATTTATAAATGGAACTTTGTCTCTATGTGTGTGTGTGTGTGTGTGTGTGTGTGTGTGTGTGTGTGTGTGTGTGTGTGTGTGTGTGTCTGTCTGTCTGGCTGTCTGTCTATCTGGCTGTCTGGCTGTCTGTCTGTGAGTGCGTGTAACCGTTACCTATAGACTCCGAAACGGCTGAACCGATTTTCTTGAAATTTTACACAGTTGTACTATAAGCGTCTGTGAGTGTTCTTAACTAGATTCTGTGTCGAGGTACCCCCGATAAATATCGAAAATCGATAATCGAAAAAATCGGGTTATAGAAGGAGTGGCCTGATTTTAATCAAATTTGATACACTCATAGACAAAGACATAAAAACGATATTCAGAAGTTTCAAGGTTGCAGTTCTTACAATAGTGCAGAAAATCGATAAGGCAATATATATATAAAAGGCAAGATGTTTGTATGTGTGTCTGTTTATCTGCCTGTATGTCTGTATTTTTTTCAGCCCTTTTATTTTAGTTTTTGCTTCGGGTTTAGCTCTAAGTAGGTATAATTGTAGTTCTTAGTCTCAACCATGATACCATTTACTCAGAGGACTTATTTAGCCTTCAAAATTCAGTTTACGACGAAAAAACTTATTTGATATCGATATCAGGAAATCAAAATTTGACTTACATCCATTCATTTTTCTTTCAGTCTGCGGTTTCGCTTTAACTGGAAACAACTATTGCTTTTTAGTCTTTCGTGCCAACGTCCAAAGAGTCTGAGCTCCAGGACCATGGATTAGTTTTAAAGTTTTCATTACCCCCTAGCAATGCCGGGCTATACTGCTGGTATATATATTCAGTTTATCGCTTTAAAATCCGTTCCATAAATTTACTGTTCTGTATTTTAAAATGTTCAGCCCTAAGAAAATTTCAATCCAAGATCATCTTTTCGTCTGAACTTTTTCGTAAATTCAATATTGTAACCATAACATCTACGTTTAAATATTAATATTATATACCTTACTCCCACTCCCTCTGTCAACAACAAGTACATTTTCCATTTGTAAACGAGTAAGGTTTCTACCATGAGTGGTGTCTTCAGGCGATTGGCAATAACTTTTTAATACAAATCTGCAATGGTCTAATTTTATGATTACCCAAAACTAAGTAATTAAACAATTATAGCAAAAACAGCAGCCCAGAGTGGCAAATACAGGTGGAGGATGTTAAAATCAAGCAGGTACGAAAATTTAAGTATTTGGGAAGTGTTCTAACAGTAGACGGAAAGTGCGACACAGAGATCCAAAGGTGAATTGGTATGGAGAAGGACGCGTTCCAGAAGCTGAGTAAAGTATTAAGACACAGGAAACTTTCACCAGAAACAAAGAAGAGAGTACTGGATTGCTATGTGATGTCCGTTCTTCAATATGGCAGTGAATGTTGAACAATATCAACGAAGATGAAGGGAAAACTTGAAGCAGCTGAAATGTGGTTCTACAGAAGGATGCTGCAGATATCGTGGACCGAGCATGTGAGCAATGACGAGGTTTTGGAAAGAATGGAAACAAAAAGTAAATTAATACTGAGCATCAGGAAGAAACAGCTAAATTCCCTGCAATGAGGAAGGAGGGCTTGGAGAACCTGATACTAACAGGCCAGCTAGTGGGAAAATGAGACAGAGGAAAGCAGCGGATAACATATTTGAAGGGCCTGAGCAGGTGGATGACAGAACGGGGGCTGCGTGGTGTAACAGGAGAAATTGTGCTAAGAGCCATCAGGGATAGGGAGACGTGGAAGGCGATGATCGCCTATGTCCTGAAAGGACAAGGCACATAGAAGAAGAAGATATATGCCAACTGTTTATAAGAAATTATAATGCGGGTATAAAGTGGGGGATCAAATCTGTATTATAATCAATATATAAAATGATCCCTCATTTTTTGGCAAGGCTAGTTTCTATACATTTATATTCTAGATTTATGGGCTTGTGCTAGTGGATGGTAGAGCCGGGTTTGGGTGGTGTAACAGGAGAAAGCGTGCTAAGAACCACCAAGGATAGGGAGACGTGGAAAGCCATGATCGCCTACATCCTGAAAGGACAAGGCACATAGAAGAAGAAGATATATCTATATATATATACAGGAATTCCTCAGTTAATGTGCACTCGATTAATGCATTTTTAATTAGTGCGTAAAATATTTTTTTATGCCGAAATTCGATTAGTGGAAAAATAACACTCGAATATTGCGGTAAGACTTTCTTCAGTTAAGCTTGGTAATTAAAACTTTTTGTAGTTACCAATGTACACATTACTCGTACTTATATATATATATATATATATATATATATATATATATATATATATATCGTTGAATACACCGGTTCTCCCTCGATCACCGAAGTTGAGCCTGGTCAGTACTTAGATGGGTGACTGCTTGTGAATACCAGGTGCTGTCAGCGCTATTGACAGATGTGCGTTGTGGTGCAGTGGATGTCAGCTTGGAGGGGGAAATCGGCGAGCCGAGTTCCAATTCAAGTCGAACACTTTGCATTCACTTACGCACTGGTACCCTTGGGAAAGGTATTAATCCGTCCCTTCCCTCCAGTTATGCGTTAAATAACTGAGGTCTGTTGTTCAGGCGATCCGTGGCAGACTTTTGCATCGATTGTTTGTTATCAGCAGTTCCAAAAAGTGTGGATGGTGCTACACAAGCCTTTACCACTTTAAACAATTCTTTGTGTGGCAGTCTAACTGCGTTAGACACTCATACATCGAAATCGACAGGAGAGTCTATACTATATATATATATACTAGCAGCATAGCCCGGCATTGCTCGGTGTAATGAAAGCATTAAAACTAATCCATGGTCCTGGAGCTCAGACTCTTTGGACGTTGGCACGAAAGACTAAAAAGCAATAGTTGTTTCCAGTTAAAGCCAAACCGTAGACTGAACGGAAAATGAATGGATATAAGTCAAATTTTGATTTCCTGATATCAATATCAAATAAGATTTTTTTTTTGTCATAAACTGAATTTTGAAGGCTGAATAAGTCCTCTGAGTAAATGGTATCATGACTGAGACTAAGAACTACAATTATACCTACTTAGAGCCAAACCAGAAGCAAAAACTAAAATAAAAGGGCTGAAAATAATACAGACATACAGGCAGATAAACAGGCACACATACAAACATCTTGCCTTTTATATATATATATATATATATATATATATATATATATATATATATATACTGCAACCTTGAAACTTCTGAATATCGTTTCTTATGTCTTTGTCTATGAGTGTATCAAATTTAATTAAAATCGGAACACTCCTTTTATAACCCGATTTTTTCGATTATCGACTTTCGATATTTATCTGTGGTACCTCGACACAAAACCTAGCTCAGAACACTCGAAGACGCTTATATCACAACTATGTACATTTTCAAGAAAATCGGTTCATCCGTTTCGGGGTCTATAGTTAATGGACTTACACACAAACAGACACACACACACACAAAGTTCCATTTATAAATAAGTTTAGATCAGATTTAGATTATATATATATATATATATATATATATATATATATATATATATGGTAATATTTTTATTATAAGTTTATAATAAAAACATAGTTTACCGCAACACAAGAGCCGTTATGTTTCGGTACTATCTTATTAGCACCTCGTCAGGTTATGAAATATTTGTCTCTTCGGAATCATTGTATGTACAACCTTAAACACACAATTTTGACCATATCCAGACAATTAAGGGTTATTATTATTTGTAATGCGGTTCTATGACATCACACCCCATGAGAGCTTGAAATGTTAACAGAACCATATATTGAAATGCAATGTAATGTGTTACGACCAGATTTAAACGTGATTTTATTAAGTGTGGGTTGTTTTGATTTAATGTAAATGGCCTCCAATATCTGAAGGTTATTTTTACTGTGTGTATGTGTGAGTATTATTGTATTGTTAACTAAAATCTCGTCAGTATTACCTACATGCCTATGTTTTTCTAAGAAATGTTGTTTAATTGAACTCTGATCAGAAAGGTGACAGGTAAATCTACGGGAGAGCGTGGTTGTAGTAAAACCAATATATTTAATGGGTTTATTATCAGTACCAGAGATATAATCTCTGAACGCGCATGTAAACTGATACACTACATTTGTTTTCTGTAGAAGATTTAGTTATGCGGTTGTAAGGTTATTAGAGACTATGAGGTCAATTGTTTTAAATTTTTTATAATATATGATGAGCTTAATTTGATTATTATTATCCACTGGTTTAACATTTCTACGTATTATGTTTTTGAGAGTTTTTTAATCTTGTTTGTAATTATTATGCATTTGGTTGCAATAGTATAAGTTAATAGTGTTATGTTTATTTTGATGTACACCATTATTATTAATATTATCAATATTGTTAGAGCTATTGTTAAGTTTATTTAGATACATTTTAATTTGGTGATCAATGACGGCGTTAGGAAATCCATTGTTAAGAAGTGTTTGCTTAATGTTGTGTAATTCTTTATAAAATATTAATGATTCATTGTCTCTTATATTTAACAATATATGTTTAGAAAATTATCTTCTGCCTCAATACACTATATATATATATATATATATATATATATATATATATATATATATATATATATTGTTTATTTAATACTTAGTTTTTGATCCTAATAGGGTTTATACCAGTACACCTTTGTATTAAAAAGTGTTCTATACAATTATATTGTAGAACTTTTGAATATTTTTCACTTATAAACGAGTTATTTCGCTACCTTGGTTTCCACCATGAGTGGATTCTTCAGGCAATTTTTAATAACAATTAAATTAAAATAGTTATTAAAAATCGCCTGAAGTTTATAAGTGAAAAAAAGAATATATATATATATATATATATATATATATATATATATATATATATATAGTTTATCCAGGCAGCAAATAATTTTCTAAACCTATACTGTTAAATATAAGAGACAATGAATGTCTATTATGTTTAATCATGAGCCGTTCTAAACGTCGTATTTTGGCTTTAATTTCAGTTGAAAATAAAGACAAAAATTCTCCAACATTTGGATAATTTTTTATTAATTTGGTTCTAAGCTTTCGGCTCACATGAGCCATCTTCAGAGAGGTCACCAAGACGGTAACACAATAACATCCACCATCACCGACTATTTTAGTTTGTGTTGACATAAAATAAATCTATATTTTATAAAGAATTACACAACATTAAGCAAACACTTGTCAATAATGGATTTAAGTCTGTGGTTGGAACCGATCACGATTTTATTTAATAAATTTACTCTTTCGTATTTCAAGATATTTTTTGTGTAATTTTAGTAAATGAGATGTCAATGTTATCTTAATTTTTGCGTAATTTAAACGACAATTTATCCATCTCACCCTGTGTGTACATATATATTTCTAAAGAAATAATAGATATTTGTTTATTAATTTGACATAGTTTATCACTTTAAGAGTTGTTTTAGTGGATACTCATATTTGAGTAGACGATCCGTTTATTTTTTTTTAAAGAGATGCATTTTCAGTGATAAACACACTCAATTACTCATTATCAAAACACAACCAAAGAACTAAGATGAAAGAGAAAGGATGATAAACACATTGAAGAGAATTATCAACAGACACTATACAAGAATTTGGAGAATGACATTCAAACTGTTGAAATCCAGTAAAGCGAGGAAGACTGGTGGGCTAAATAAAATACTATTTGTCTATATTTCTGCCCCAAAACTTTTAGATTTCAATTAATATAAGCACAGTTAAACAAATAAGATGTAACCGTAAATTCTACTCCAACAGCTTCTTTTCTCGCGCTTCCCGCCTGTGGAACTCTCTTCCACAAGTCTGCTTTCCCGACAGCTACAATCTCCAGGTGTTTAAATGTAGGGTCAATAGACACCTCCTATCAAACTAACTCCCAATTATTCTCAGAACACTCTCATCTACCCAACCCTCATTCTCGGTATCCTTACCCGCCTATCACCCAGCCTCTGAAATTTCCTATATTTAATCATCCTTTTTCCACTCTATGTAGCCCCCTGCGCAGTAGTGGCAGTGACATGCCTTGCTCGGGGTGAAACGCTTATAAAAAAATAGCTTAGATGTATAGGCCGAATGTATAGAACACCTAGTGTTACTCATTACTCAATTGTAACAGATTCTAGCGAGACAGGCTTGCTAACCATTACACCACGCCGAGGTGCCCACGTGATTTTCTAAGCGCCACTTAGATGTGGCACAGGGCCGAAAGTGTGAAGTACCCAGTGAGGATCGAACTCACTACTCAGTTGTAACTAGTTTTAGCGTTACAATCTTGCTAACCATTACACCACGTGTGGGTGTCCCAAATTCTTATTTATAGAAGTGGCCATCGAAAGTTAAAAAAACATTACGGTAAATTTTTGATTTGTTCCCCGAAGGCCTTTAGCCCCTTCAAATCTTTCCAAAACATCCTTATTTCGTGCAAATGTAAATGCCGAACTCAAATCGATAATTGTTTATTGACGAAACCAACCTTTTTTCTGCCTTTTTACTTCCCTTTTGCAATTAATACGCGGAAATTGAGTTCCGAAACCAAACAAATCGCTAGTAATTGCTCAAAGGAAGTAAATAGGCCGAAATAAGTATCCTACGCCTCAAGTCATTCAGCGGTGAATGATATATGTGAACGGTGGTAAGGGGTGAGATATAGTCCGATTTTTTTCCTGGTCGATAACATGAAAAAAGCTAGGTTTCTTCAGCATATACATTTGCACGGAATTAAGGAAATTTAGGAAAGATTTGACGAGGTAAAGGCCTTCGGGGAACAAATAAAAATTTACCAACATTGCTTGGTGATTAGATGGCAATGTTTTATGATTTTGTGTGTAGATAGAGATAATTTTGATTTTGCTAAGTGTGTGTGTGTGTTTTTTTGTTTTTTTTTTTTTAGTAGATTGAATTTCTTCTCTATAGGATACTAATAAGTATTTGTCTATATTTCTGAGATGAGGTAGTATTTACAGTATTTACATTATTCGGACTATTGTCCTCATCTTTGTTGCCATTTGTACGACGTTTAATAATAGATCATTCTATTTGTCTATATTTCTGAGATGAGGTCGTATTTAAAGTATTTACATTATTCAGACTATTACAATATGAGCTCTTGTATAAAATACTAGAGAAAACTATTAACAAAAATACTAGAGAAAACCATTAACATCAAAAAATTGCAATATGAACTCTGGTAAAAAAAGGGTTACTGGACATTAGGTTTATAAATCCCCAAAATCCAGTTGTACTTGTCCTTAAGGCCCAGTGAATATAGACGTTGGTTAGTTCCTGTGAATTGACCCAAAGTGTTGTGAGTTCAATACCAGGCTACAGCAATGGTGAACAAGTAACTTGCAGGGTTAGATGGAGATAACTCATGACTACCAATCGAGGTATTAATACGCTAGAAATGAGAATGATATATACCAGAAATTTCTAACACCTGAAGAAGGGCGGAGCGTACAACGGTCGAAATGTCGTGCTAATGGCAACAAAGATTCGGACAATAGTCCGAATAATGTAAATACCGTAAATATAATACTACTATTTAAAATAGATTCAAATATGGGCATTCATTAAAAATAAAGCTTAAAGTTGATTTTTTTTTTTTAATCATTTCACCCCGAGCAAGGCAGAAACGCCACTGATGTGCAGTGGGTTACATAAATGTAAAAAGATTAATTAGAAAAGAGTGAGGAGTACAAGCTAGTTAGAAAGGAACAATAGAAAGCTGAGAAAGCAGGTGCGATGACAGATACATAGGTGGAGAGAAAGGGAAGGTTATACAGGGGTGGGGAGAGAGCTAGAGGCCAGTGGTTAGTAGATGAGTATTAACTTTGCATTTAAATTTCTGGAGGTTGTAGCCGTCAGGAAAGCAAGAATATGGGAGCGAGTTCCACAGGCGGGAAGTGCGAGAGAAGAAGCTGCAGGAGTAGAATTGTCGTCTGCATTTGGCTAACCTGACTGTGAATGGGTGGGACCCAGTTCTTGATGTTAACAACCTGTCGAATCGATTCTAGGATATAAATATATATTTTGAATCTGACAGAAAAGGTTCCAAGCATAACCGTTCGTGACCGTCAAATATTTAGAAGTGCATGCGTATAGAACGTGTTTAGCACGATCCAAGAAAACGTAATCTATATATATAAAACACAATCTGTGAGTCTGTGTGTGACTGTTCCCTATGCATGCTACGCCATTCAAACTTTCTAGGGACACATATCTACAGGGCAGCCAGGTCGAAACTATCTTTTTGAGTTTAAGTTCAACAATTTTCCCTTTCGCACTTTTTGGCCAATGATGCAGATTGTTGACATTTGCTCCGTAAAACATCTAAGATCTAAGATGGTTGCTAGATTACGTCACAGAAATCAAATCACACGTGTCAAACGCGACTAAAATATTTTTTATTAAAAAAATATATGAGCCTTTATATTTCATTTTTATTCCGACGTTTTAAAAATTCATTTGGTCAACAGTAATTTTGAAGCAAAAGATATATTTAAAAATGTAGACGTGCATAGGGAACAGTCACACGCAAACTCACAGATTGCTTTATATATATATATTATATTTTAAGTGTCTGCAGCGAATTTAAAGGTATTTGTTTCATCCGCTGAAGAAATTAAAATGTTCTGAGTTGCACGGGCAACGCCGGGATTTGATGCTAGTATATATATATATATATATATATATATATATATATATATATATATATATATATATATAAAACAACATAGCAGGCCACATGCACAATTCCGTGAAATCCTCGTCTAAAACACAACCATACTTAAACACGAAAATACTCGAAGCCATATACATAAAACAGTTGGAACCTAACCTGAACAAAATTAACTACGAAATCTCCACACACATTCTGAAATATCTAAAATACATAACAGAAGCGATTGGTTATCCCAATGTCTTTCCATACTTAATACTTCTCGGCCCCACACTCGTGTGGTCATCTGAGACGCCACAAGCTGTAGTGCGATTTTCGCTTCTAGCATGCACTCACGTGTTCGGCAATCCTCCACACAAACAAAATAGACGACTGCTACTATCATTCGTCCGCGAACTGCCCGTTACAACCAACACTATTTTCATCTTTGATAATGGCTGGTGTAAGCCGAAAGCTCAGAAAGGATTAAATAAAAACATGTATCAATATTGTGATTTTCTTTCCTCTTTCAACGATAATATTATTAAGCTTATCAGACGATATGAAAAAAAATTACATAAAATAAATCGACAAAACTTGTCTATATTATTTAATGAAACCTGCATCAATATATATATATATATATATATATATATATATATATATATATATATATATCAGCATGGAGTATAGATAACAAAAATCCAAAGGGGTATCCTATACATACAGTGGTAGGATAACATATATATATATATATATATATATATATATATATATATATATATCCAAATTAATAGGAAACGAATAAAATAATAACAACGTTCAAAAAAATTAATTTAAAAAAAGTGCTCAATATAGAATATTTATTAGAAATTTATACTTTAGAACATGTACAAACTACAATCTACTACAAAAGTATACATTTTATTACGACATTGAAAAAACAATGACTCGTCAGGAAATAAACGTTATTTTTATTGTAGTAGATTGTAATTTGGACATGTTCTCAAAATAATATATATATGGACAGACTGAGATAGATAGATAGATAGATAGATAGATAGATAGATAGATAGATAGATAGATAGATAGATAGATAGATACGCACATCCCTCATTTCATTACATCAGTGAACGAAACGCGTTGGTTAAGGCATTTTTATTATTATTTTTTTATTTTTTTTATCTTTTTACAGCTATATATTATCTGTTATTTTTATTTGTGTGTATCTATGAGTCTTTGTGTGCAGGCGTACGTGTGTGTGAGATAAAAAACATTGTGTGTGTGTGTGTGTGTGTGTGTGTGTGTGTGTGTGTGTGTGTGTGTGTGTGTGTGTGTGTGTGTGTGTGACATAAGAGTCAAATCAACTGACCACGATAGAATGGAATGGATATTATGAAATTGAAGTCTACTCACTTGCATAAGATGTGTGAATTCGTTAAAAATTCATCAACACGAATTCTCGGCACTGCCGTATTGCGAGACTCGTTGTCATGATCTTGACATCCACACGGTATCGCACGGGCCAAATGCAAGGAGAGCATGTTGACCGAAAACATTGTATAAGAAATCCGTGCAGAAGCAAGAAACGATCTCCCTATATTGGTTGAAAATCATCATCAGTAAAATGTTAGCTTGTGTATAGCAGTTTTCCAACTAGTTTTTTCTTTTTTTTTTATCACTTTGAGTGAATGTACGTCTGGCCCAAAGGTAAAACTCTTGAGAACCCATAGAGTATCACAGTTCACGTCTATAGCTTGTTAACCATCACAGAGAATGTAGATGTGTACGTGATTTTTTTGGCAGATAATGGTACCAAAATTGAAAGATTACACTACCGGCCATATATATAAACCACCCCAGTTTTTTTTTAAAAAGAATGATGTATTTCATACTATTTTTAGTATTTATTGCCAAGTGGATAATTCTGAATGAAAATACAATGGTTCTTTTGTTATTATTACTTTGCAAAATTTTACAAGGCATCCAGGAAGCCTTTGCTTCGGCCAGCCAATAAGAAGAAGAGACTAGCATGGGGAAGAGAGCACAAAAACTGGACACCAGAACAGTTCATTTGATGCACATGTTATTGTGCAGTATTAATAAAAGAACTATTCTATTTTCATTTAGAATTATCCACTTAGCAGTAAACACTAAAAATAGTATGAAATACATAATTTCTTTTAAAAAAAAAACTGCTGTTGCCTAATAATTATGCCCGGTAGTGTAGGTCTGAGGACATTATTCTGATGGCATAAACCACCGTTGCTGGACCGCTTCAATAAATATCTGACTCGCCCCGCCACTGTTGCTATGCTCTCTCATTACATGACGTAGATCAAACCAAATAGCCTATTGATATCATATCAGGACTGGATTTGCCCACACTTCGCTTATCGGTCTCATTAGATTTCAATAGCGCCTAAGTGTCCTTGGGGGTGATGAATTTTTCTCCATCTAGTAAGCATTTTCCCCACAGACCCTTCTATTCTCCATGGTTATTTTCATGGCATGTGATCTGGCGAGCTACATTTCCACCAATCGTGACCTTTCCAATAGGAATCCACCATACCACGTACACAAGAGTGAATTATCCCTAATCCCTTAGTATCCTACTTAGACAGCTTCTTCCTAAGAACTGCTATCTTGTGGAAGAGACTCCTGGCACGATGTTTCTTTATAGCCGGTAATGTACATACTACGGAATTAGTTCATGTATCAGATGTAATTTGGATATGGAATTTTATGTATAAAACAATACGATATGTGCGCTCTTCAGTCATAATTGCTTCTGTGCAGAGAATGAGAGAGACTTTGAGCGTAGATATGTGAAGGTAGGTAGTGTAGTAGAAATACGAGGGTCATTCAATAAATAAGGTGAATTTTTCGGTATAAGGACATCTACGAGGGTCATTCAATAAATAAGGTAAATTTTTCGGTATAAGGACTTCTACGAGGATCATTCAATAAATAAGGTGAATTTTTCGGTATAAGGACTTCTACGAGGGTCATCCAATAAATAAGGTGAATTTTTCGGTATAAGGACTTCTACGAGGGTCATTCAATAAATAAGGTAAATTTTTCGGTATAAGGACTTCTAGAGGGTCATTCAATAAATAAGGTGAATTTTTCGGTATAAGGACTTCTATGAGGGTCATTCAATAAATAAAGTGAATTTTTCGGTATAAGGACTTCTACGAGGGTCATTCAATAAATAAGGTAAATTTTTCGGTATAAGGACTTCTACGAGGGTCATTCAATAAATAAGGTAAATTTTTCGGTATAAGGACTTCTACAAGGGTCATTCAATAAATAAAGTGAATTTTTCGGTATAAGGACTTCTACGAGGGTCATTCAATAAATAAGGTGAATTTTTCGGTATAAGGACTTCTACGAGGGTCATTCAATAAATAAGGTGGATGTTTCGGTATAAGGACTTCTACGAGGGTCATTCAATAAATAAGGTAAATTTTTTGGTATAAGGACTTCTACGAGGGTCATTCAATAAATAAGGTGGATGTTTCGGTATAAGGACATCTACGAGGGTCATTCAATAAATAAGGTAATTTTTTTGGTATAAGGACTTCTACGAGGGTCATTCAATAAATAAAGTGAATTTTTCGCTATAAGGACTTCTACGAGGGCCATTCAATAAATAAGGTGAATTTTTCGGTATAAGGACTTCTACGAGGGTCATTCAATAAATAAGGTAAATTTTTTGGTATAAGGACTTCTACGAGGGTCATTCAATAAATAAGGTGAATTTTTCGCTATAAGGACTTCTACGAGGGCCATTCAATAAATAAGGTGAATTTTTCGGTATAAGGACTTCTACGAGGGTCATTCAATAAATAAGGTAAATTTTTTGGTATAAGGACTTCTACGAGGGTCATTCAATAAATAAAGTGAATTTTTCGCTATAAGGACCTCTACGAGGGCCATTCAATAAATAAGGTGAATTTTTCGGTATAAGGACTTCTACGAGGGTCATTCAATAAATAAGGTAAATTTTTCGGTATAAGGACTTCTACGAGGGTCATTCAATAAATAAGGTAAATTTTTTGGTATAAGGACTTCTACGAGGGTCATTCAATAAATAAAGTGAATTTTTCGCTATAAGGACTTCTACGAGGGCCATTCAATAAATAAGGTAAATTTTTCGTAAGGGTAAAAAGAATGGAAAAGAGAAATCCGGAAACCACATCCTAAACAGGAAACAAGGGATGAGCCTCTTCACTTTTTCAATAGGCGTGGGTGGAGTGTGAACCGGGCGATAGTTTAATCTATCTATTCCATTTGAAAAAGAAAATAAACAAAGAAAAGAGTGAAAAGATTGGAAAACAGAAAACCGGAAACCGCATCCTAAACAGGAAACAAGGGATGAGCCTCTTCACCTGTTCAATAGACGTGAGTGGAGTGTGAACCGGGCGATAGTTTAGTCTATCTATTCCATTTGAAAAAAAAATAAACAAAGAAAAGAGTGAAAAGATTGGAAAAGAGAACAACCGGAAACCGCATCCTAAACAGGAAACAAGGGATGAGCCTCTTCACCTGTTCAATAGACGTGGGTGGAGTGTGAACCGGGCGATAGTTTAGTCTATCTACTCCAATTGAAGAAAAAAAAGAAAAAAGAAAAAAAAAAGAAAAAAGTGAAAAGATTGGAAAAGAGAACAACCGGAAACCGCATCCTAAACAGGAAACAAGGGATGAGCCTCTTCACCTGTTCAATAGACATGGGTGGAGTGTGAACCGGGCGATAGTTTATCTACTCCAATTGAAAAAAAATAAAGAAAGAAAAGAGTGAAAAGATTGGAAAAGAGTATACATATATATTCTTTTAAAATGCACAATTTTAAATCTTTACTATATTTCATGAACATTATTTAAAAAGGACTTCTACGAGGGTCATTCAATAAATAAAGTGAATTTTTCGCTATAAGGACTTCTACGAGGGCCATTCAATAAATAAGGTGAATTTTTCGGTATAAGGACTTCTACGAGGGTCATTCAATAAATAAGGTAAATTTTTCGGTATAAGGACTTCTACGAGGGTCATTCAATAAATAAGGTAAATTTTTCGGTATAAGGACTTCTACGAGGTCATTCAATAAATAAGGTGAATTTTTCGGTATAAGGACTTCCATGAGGGTCATTCAATAAATAAGGAGAATTTTTCGGTATAAGGACTTCTACGAGGGTCATTCAATAAATAAGGTGAATTTTTCGGTATAAGGACTTCTACGAGGATCATTCAATAAATAAGGTGAATTTTTCGGTATAAGGACTTCTACAAGGGTCATTCAATAAATAAAGTGAATTTTTCGCTATAAGGACTTCTACGAGGGCCATTCAATAAATAAGGTGAATTTTTCGGTATAAGGACTTCTACGAGGGTCATTCAATAAATAAGGTAAATTTTTTGGTATAAGGACTTCTACGAGGGTCATTCAATAAATAAGGTGAATTTTTCGCTATAAGGACTTCTACGAGGGTCATTCAATAAATAAGGTGAATTTTTCGGTATAAGGACTTCTACGAGGGTCATTCAATAAATAAGGTGAATTTTTCGGTATAAGGACTTCTACGAGGGTCATTCAATAAATAAGGTGAATTTTTCGCTATAAGGACTTCTACGAGGGTCATTCAATAAATAAGGTAAATTTTTCGGTATAAGGACTTCTACAAGGGTCATTCAATAAATAAAGTGAATTTTTCGGTATAAGGACTTCTACGAGGGTCATTCAATAAATAAGGTAAATTTTTCGGTATAAGGACTTCTACGAGGGTCATTCAATAAATAAGGTAAATTTTTCGGTATAAGGACTTCTACGAGGGTCATTCAATAAATAAGGTGAATTTTTCGGTATAAGGACTTCTATGAGGGTCATTCAATAAATAAGGTGAATTTTTCGGTATAAGGACTTCTACGAGGGTCATTCAATAAATAAGGTGGATGTTTCGGTATAAGGACTTCTACGAGGGTCATTCAATAAATAAGGTGGATGTTTCGGTATAAGGACTTCTACGAGGGTCATTCAATAAATAAGGTAAATTTTTCGGTATAAGGACTTCTACAAGTGTCATTCAATAAATAAAGTGAATTTTTCGGTATAAGGACTTCTACGAGGGTCATTCAATAAATAAGGTGAATTTTTCGGTATAAGGACTTCTACGAGGGTCATTCAATAAATAAGGTGGATGTTTCGGTATAAGGACTTCTACGAGGGTCATTCAATAAATAAGGTAAATTTTTTGGTATAAGGACTTCTACGAGGGTCATTCAATAAATAAAGTGAATTTTTCGCTATAAGGACTTCTACGAGGGCCATTCAATAAATAAGGTGAATTTTTCGGTATAAGGACTTCTACGAGGGTCATTCAATAAATAAGGTGAATTTTTCGGTACAAGGACTTCTACGAGGGTCATTCAATAAATAAAGTGAATTTTTCGGTATAAGGACTTCTACGAGGGTCATTCAATAAATAAGGTGAATTTTTCGGTACAAGGACTTCTACGAGGGTCATTCAATAACTAAGGTGAATTTTTCGGTATAAGAACTTCTACGAGGGTCATTCAATAAATAAAGTGCAGATAGAAGCTTACATTTTAATATATTTTTTTTCCTTTGGTTCTTTTCAAAGAGATTTAATTTTTTTTTTTTTTTTGCAAATTGAAACAACACTTTGAGAGTTTTGGAGATTAACAAAGATGGCTGACCAAGAAGCATGCTCCAGGATTGAACAAAGGTCAGTTATCAAGTTTTTGGTTGCTGAATGGTGCAAACCAGTTGAAAATCAGAGAAAAATGTCAACTGTGTATGGTGCCACATGTTTCAGTCAAATAAATGCCTAAAAGTGGGCTAAATTGTTTAAAGAAGATTGAAAGTGACGATGAAGCCAAAAGTGCTGTGAGCGATTGGCTGAGACACCAGTCCAAAGATTTTTACGCTGAGGGAATACGGAAGCTTGTGCACAGATGGGAAAAGCGTGTGACACTGATGGGAGACTACGTTGAAAAATAAAAAAAGAAGTTAACTTCTATCTGTATTAGAAAAATTCACCTTAAGATAATTCACCTTATTTATTAAATGACCCTCGTATGTTTCCATGTTTTCAATAGCAAGTCAACTGAAGTTTCAGATCTCATTTCCAAATGGTGCCACGAAAGCAGATACCTCTTCCGATACCTACAACCACATTAAGACTTTAAAAAGAACAACTAAATAACCCTCCTTCGCCTAAACCTAATAAACGCTATTCTAAATATTTTAGAACCATCTAAAATATACAGAATAAATAAGTAAAATAATTAAAATATCAGGTCCTGTAAGCTTGGATGTGCAGGTGATGTAATGGATAAGGGCTTGGAATTGGAAATTGGAGTTAAGTAATGTTAAGCCTGGTCAGTACTTAGATGGGTGACTGCTTGGGAATATCAGGTCCTGTAAGTTGGATTTGCAGGTGATCTAATGAATAAGGACTTGGAATTGGAAATTGGAGTTAAGTAATGTTAAGCCTGGTCAGTACCAAGATGGGTGACTGCTTGGGAATATCAGGTCCTGTAAGCTTGGATATGCGGGTGGTGTAGTGGATAATGACTCGAAATTAGTAATCAAAGAGTCGAGTTCCAATTCCCGGTCGGTTCGTTATGCTCACTTACACACAAATACCCTGGGGAAAAGTATGAATCTTCTCCCCTACTACGGATTAATTAGTAACGCTTATATCACTAAATCAAAATTATCTCCGCAAAAATTGTTAGAATCTATATATCCTGGCTTTAAATAACATTCAAAGGTTTTATTCAGTCAGTGAGCTAAATGCCATATGTGATGCATGTTTGGGTGAACATGTCTCTTCCGAGAAATGACTGAGTAGGTAGAAGATTTTCGCACTGTTTGCCAAACAAAGTTATATAACGCAAACCAAACTGCTATTTAACCCATAGCTTGAGGGAGAAAAGATCGATTCATACCTTTTCCAATTATTTTTGCTCGAATATGAATGCAACGAATTTAATTTGAATTCGGCTTCCCGATTTCTTATATAGAGCCAATATCAATCACTCCACAACGCACATCTAAACGATTTATTAGCCGTAAAAAAAGTATCAATTAATATATATATGCGTGTGTGTGAAAGAAAGAGAGAGAGTGTGTGTGTGTGTCTTTTTATGCGTGCACACACACACACACACACTCACACACACATACACACACACACACACACACATATATATATATATGTATATATATAAAGATATGACTTTTGATATGAATAGATAAATGGATATATATATTTTCAAAAAACCAATGTAGTATATAAATTCATATGTCCATTTAGAGAATGTATCTCTAACAACCTCAATAATATCTACATTGGCCACACTACAAATTCGCTCTCACGCCGTCTGACGTTGCACTTAAATGAAAATTCAAATATATTCCGTCATTTAAAACAACACGGTTATCAACGCACACTTCTGAGAAAAACGCTTGTTGATAACACGTACATACTTAAACAAGAAAATAATAAACAAAAACTAAAAATCCTCGAAGCAATCTACATTAAACAATTTAAACCTGGTTTGAATACAATCAATTTTGATATTTCCAATAACGTACTCAAATGTCTGTAATCAGATCAGGGACCACAACGTCACTATTTTGTCACTGTCTTCGGCTATCCGCCACGGTAGGAATGGACTTATATTTTCAATTTAATTCTCTTTATTGTTAATAGCTTAAATGTTCTATGTTTACTGTGTGTTAATATTTACTCTTTGATAATGGCTTATGTGAGCCGAAAGCTTAGACCCAATAAAAAAATCAACAATTACTGTGATTTTTTGTTGTCTTTCAACGATATCACCATCAAGTATATCAGACGGTATGAACGGATCCTACACAAAAATAATAGACAGAACTTGTCTATATTATTCAATGAAACCTGCATTAATGAAAAAATGCTGCCAAAATACACACAATTTGAATATATATATATATATATATATATATATATATATATATATATATATATATATATATATGCAATGAATTATTTTTGAACATTATTTTTACCGATACTCGTATTCAAGTAGATATTCTGTTTTTAATTAAACAGTATTTTATATTTATATCTACCGGCCTGATTATTTCACGATATAAAGGCCGGTAGATATAAATATAAAATACTGTTTAATTAAAAACAGAATATCTACATATCAATATGTTAGCAGTGTAATAATAAAAAAGCATTTTATTAAAGCTTTAAAAACTGACAGATATTTTAGAAGTATATCGAAATATGGCCATACAAAACAAAGACAAGATAGAGCAAGAATAAAAAAGACACTCCCTGTAATCAGTCAAGCGAATTCAAAATATTCTTGAGATTATTTCTATTAAGTCTAAGCAGCCTCTTCTCTGTAAAGTGGGACTAAATGTAATCTATCTCTGATTTATTTATACTATTGATTTCCTGGTAGTAATTTTCTCCCCTACTTTTTTGGCCGATGTGCACATACACATAATTTTTCTATCGATATATCTATATTTTTTTTTAATCATATCACCCCAAGCAAGGCGATAACGCCACTGATGCGCAGGGGGCTACGTAAGGGTAAAAAGAATGGAAAAGAGAAATCCGGAAACCACATCCTAAACAGGAAACAAGGGATGAGCCTCTTCACTTTTTCAATAGGCGTGGGTGGAGTGTGAACCGGGCGATAGTTTAATCTATCTATTCCATTTGAAAAAGAAAATAAACAAAGAAAAGAGTGAAAAGATTGGAAAACAGAAAACCGGAAACCGCATCCTAAACAGGAAACAAGGGATGAGCCTCTTCACCTGTTCAATAGACGTGAGTGGAGTGTGAACCGGGCGATAGTTTAGTCTATCTATTCCATTTGAAAAAAAAATAAACAAAGAAAAGAGTGAAAAGATTGGAAAAGAGAACAACCGGAAACCGCATCCTAAACAGGAAACAAGGGATGAGCCTCTTCACCTGTTCAATAGACGTGGGTGGAGTGTGAACCGGGCGATAGTTTAGTCTATCTACTCCAATTGAAGAAAAAAAAGAAAAAAGAAAAAAAAAAGAAAAAAGTGAAAAGATTGGAAAAGAGAACAACCGGAAACCGCATCCTAAACAGGAAACAAGGGATGAGCCTCTTCACCTGTTCAATAGACATGGGTGGAGTGTGAACCGGGCGATAGTTTATCTACTCCAATTGAAAAAAAATAAAGAAAGAAAAGAGTGAAAAGATTGGAAAAGAGTATACATATATATTCTTTTAAAATGCACAATTTTAAATCTTTACTATATTTCATGAACATTATTTAAAAAGTACTTACTTTATACATTTTTTAAATCATTTCACCCCAAGCAAGGCAAGAACAATCAGACTGATTGGCCACATAACAATATTCATCATCCGAAACTTGATGAATAAAGCAAGAAGCAGAATCAGACCAGAGATTGCAGAAGAACAGTGCGTATTCGTCAAAGACACTGGAACAAATAACGCCATATTTAGGATTGGGTTGCTATCTGAACGAGCAATACAAATGAAAAAATGACGTGTATCTATGTTTTATCGATTATGCGAAGGCGTTCGTCAAAGAACGCCACAAATAATTGATAGAAATGCCCAGCAACCTCGACATATTTGGGAAAGACATAAGAGTAATCAAGAATCTCTAGTCTCAGCAAACCGACTGCATAAGGACAAAAACGAATTCAGTTGATATACAAAGAAAGATAGGGGCGTAAGACAAGGATGTGTCTTTTCACCGGATCTGTTCAACTTGTACAGCGAGAATATTTTGAGGATTATGCCAGGATTCGTCATCGGAGGTTACAGTCTGATAGCAGACACGGAAAGGAAACTACAAGACCTCCTACAGAAGGTAACTAAAGAGAGTGACAAGAAAGGACGACAAATAAACTGCAAGAAAACCGAATGCATGGTCATCAGTAAAAAGAGAAAACCTAAAATTCCAAGTACAGGTGGGGGATACTAAAATCAAGTAGGTACAAAAATTTAAATACCTGGGGAGTGTTCTAACAGAAGACGGAAGTGTGACACAAAGATCCGAAGGCGAAATGGCATGATGAAGGAAGCATTCCAGAAGCTGAGTAAAGTATTAAGAAACTAGAAAATTTCGCTAGAAACAAAGAAGAGAGTACTGAATTACTATGTGATATGGCAGTGAATGCTGGACAATTTCATCGAACATGAAGGAAAAACTTGAAACAACTGAAATGTTGTTCTACAGAAGGGTGCTGCTGATGCCATGGATCGAGCAAGTGAGCAGTAATGAGGTTTTGGAAAGGACGTAGGCGTAGGCGTAGGCGATCATGGCTTTTCACGTCTCTCTATCCCTGGGGGCTCTTAGCACGCTTTCTTCTGTTACACCACACAACCCCCGTTCTGTCATCCACCTGCTCAGGCCCTTAAAATATGTTATCCACTGCTTTCCCTTGTCTCTTTTTCCCTCTATCTGGCCTGTTAGTATCAGGTTCTTCAAGGCCTCCTTCCTTATTGCATGTCCCAGGAACTTTAGCTGTCTTGTCCTGATGCTCAATATTAATTTCCTTTTCGTTTCCATCCTTTCCAAAACCTCATCATTGCTCGATTCATGATATTAGCAACATCCTTCTGTAGAACCACATTTCAGTTGCTTCAAGTTTTTCCTTCATCTTTGATGATATTGTCCAGCATTCACTGCCATATTGAAAGACGAACAGCACGTAGCAATCCAGTACTCTCTTCTTTGTTTCTAGCGAAATTATCCTGTCTCTTAATACTCTACTCAGTTTCTGGAACGCGTCCTTTGCCATGCCAATTCGCCTTCGGATCTCTGTGTCGCACTTTCCGTCTTCTGTTAGAACACTTCCATTAGGTTAGTTTATTCTTGGGTGGCTTATTTGACCGATATTGGAAATCGATACCCTTATATCCTATCGGGTCTGAACAAAATCAGGTTTTCAGCCGTTTTATTTTGTTTTTTTGCTTCGGGTTTTGCTCTAAGTAGGTATAATTGTAGTTCTTAGTCTCAGCCATGATACCATTTACTCAGAGGACTTATTTAGCCTTCAAATTTCAGTTTGCGACGGAAAACTTATTTGACATCGATACTGGGAATCAAAATTTGACTTACATCCATTCATTTTTCTTTCAATCTACGGTTTCGCTTTGACTGGAAACGACTATTGCTTTTTAGTCTTTTGTGCCAACGTCCAAAGTGTCTGAGCTCCAGGACCATGGATTAGTTTTAAAGGTTTCATTACACCCGAGCAACGCCGGGCTATACTGCTAGTATATATATATACTAGGTGCGATTGGTAAATTGTCGCAATTATTTTATTATTTCAAATATTCTTTAGGCAGAGTCTGAGCTCCAGGACTATGGATTAGTTTTAAAGCTTTCATTACACCCGAGAAACGCTGGGCTATAGTGCTAGTTAATAATAAAATAGATTTTTATCGGTTCTCCAAAGGGAAAAATCAAGAGTAGGCATTTAAATAAAAAGACCCTTCACTAAGCTACAACTCTAATATTTAAGATATTAAACAGCACATTCTTACACTTATTTTCTGGGATGCGTTGTGGTGCAGTGGATATCAGCTTGGAACGAGAAATCGGGGAACCGAGTTCGAACTCCAGCAGAATTTCTTGCATTTACTTACGCGTAAATACCCTTAGGAAAGGCATAAATAAATCCGTCTCTTAACTCCATCTGCGGGTTAAATAACAGGACAGATTGGGTTCTATAGCCTTGGCTGGCAACCAGTCTCCGGCAGAAAGTAATGGCAACCTACTGCGGGATAATCATCTGCCCAGTCAGCCATGTCCCTTTTCGAGACATGATTGCCCAAGCGTATATCACGTCTGATTAAGTAACTGACTGACTGAAAATAAATAGTTGAAAACATGATTTAAGACTTCTACTGGGCATAAAGTGGGGGATCGGTTTTATATTGTTATGAAGTGATAAACTGATCTCCCAATAATTACTATTTAATAATATAATACATCTCTTCCCCATCTAGCTATGAATCCAATAAAAACAGTCTACGACAGAAAGTAATGGCATAAATCATCTGCCCGGTCAGCCATGTCCCTTTCCGAGACATGATTGCCCAAGCGTGTATCAGGTCTGGCACTTAACTGACTGACTGAATAATAAAATACCTTCATATCCATCCACTATCTTTAAAAGCTTTTACTGCCAGATTGACAATAAATCTGGTACTGAATCATGATGTCGCGGATTAAAAATTGTGGAATGTCTTGATTGAGAAAATGCCATAGAGGGAAAGAGAGATGGGGGAAAGCAACGTATAACATACTTGATGGGCTCGAGGAAGCGAATAGCAGAGCAGGTTTTGGGATGTGCGTTGTAGTACAGTGGATATCGGCTCGGAACGAGAAACCGGGTAGCCGAGTTCGAATTCCAGTTGAATCCATTGTATTCACTTACGCGCAAATACCCTTGGGAAAGGTATTAATCCGTCTCTTCCTTCCAGTTATGGGTTAAATAACAGGACAGATTTGGTTCTGTAGCCTTGGTCGGCAACCAGTCTACCGCAGAAAGCAATGGCAACCTAGTGCGGGATAATCTTCTGCCCAGTCATGTCTCTTTCAACACATGATCGCCAAAAGCATTTATCACGTATGGCGTTTAACTGATTGACGGAATATAATAGTTGGAAAGATGATTGAGGCTTCTACTGGTCATAAGGTGGGGGATCAGTTTTCTATTGTTATGAAGTAATAAACTGATCCCCCACTAAATACTACTTAATAATATAGTACATATCTTCCCCATCTAGCCATGAGTCAAATAACAGGACAGATTGGGTTCTATAGCTTTGGTCGGCAACCAGTCTATCGCAGAAAGCAATGGCAGCCTACTGCGGGATAATCTTCTGCCCAGTCAGGCATGTCTCTTTCGAGACATGATCGCACAAGCGTGTATCACGTATGGCACTTAACTAACTGACTGAACAGGGGAAATCGTGCCAAGAGCCACTAAGGATAGGGAGATGCGTAAGGCCATGAAGAAGAAGAGTCGCCCGCAAAGGATTTTTGTCCGGCTTGCCAAATTAACTGTTATAAGGAATTCGCATTTTTGTTGACAGAGCCGTTCTCTCTAAAAGGTTCCCAACTACTGACCTAAACGTTTTGGAAATATATTATTGCTCTGTTATTTAGGCTAGGTTGGATAATTTAACCACGGATTGTATCATATCAAATGAAAGTCAGAAAAAAAAAGGGAATTCCTATTAACCATCCTATAGTAGATTACAAGAATTTAGAAGTGATTATTTAATCAAAGTTGCTATTGGTTGGGAAATTTCCTTGAACAAATTTAAAACTTTTATAGGAATAATGACAATCTTCAAATGACGAAGATTAATGACAACCTTTAAATGACAATGACAATCTTCAGATGACAACAATTAATAACAAACTTCAAATGAGAATGACAAGCTTCTGATGACAAGAATTAATGACAACGATGAATAATAAACTTCAAATGCCAATGACAAGTATCAGATGACAAGGATTAATGACAAACTTTAAAAGACAATGATTGCATCGATTAATGAGAAACCTCAGATGACGAAGATTAATGACAACCTTTAAATGACAATGACAATCTTCAGATGACAACAATTAATAACAAACTTCAAATGAGAATGACAAGTTTCAGATGACAAGGATTAATGACAACGATTAATGACAAACTTCAAATAACAATGACAAATATCAGATGACAAGGATTAATGACAAGGATTAATAACAAACTTCAAATGACAATGACAAATATCAGATGACAAGGATTAATGACAACGATTAATGACAAACTTCAAATAACAATGACAAATATCAGATGACAAGGATTAATGACAACGATTAATGACAAACTTCAAATAACAATGACAAATATCAGATGACAAGGATTAATGACAAGGATTAATAACAAACTTCAAATGCCAATGACAAGTATCAGATGACAAGGATTAATGACAACGATTAATGACAAACTTCAAATGACAATGACAAACTTCAGGTGACAAAGATTAATGACAAACTTTAAAAGACAGTGACAAGCTTCAGGTGACAACGATCAATGACAAACTTTAAAAGACAATGACGAGTTTCAGATGACAAAGTTTAATGACAATAAAAGACAATGACAAGCTTCAGATGACAACGATTAATGACAAACTTGAAATAACAATTAAAAATAAACAACTTGAAATAACGATTAATGACAAACTTGAAATAACAATGACAAACTTGAAATGACAAGGATTAATGACAACGATTAATGACAAACTTCAAATGACAATGAAAAGCTTCAGAAGACAAAGGTTAATAACAAGAATTAATGACAACCTTTAAATGACAATGACAAGCTTCAAATGACAAGGATTAAAGACAAACTTCAAACAGTGGGAAATTCACTATTTAATGCTTCAGATGTTTTTTTTACATTGAACCGACTTCCTCACAAAGGTTTAGTTTTCTGTCTAGCAAGAAGTGATATTCAGATAGTGATGCTGTTCAATATTTCGTGATAACAATTTACATAAGAGAGTAAATAAAAGACATTATCCGCACTTCCGCCACACGTCTTTAGGCGTTCATGCGTGTTCATAGTTGATACAATTGTGCTCACGTGTTCGCAGTCTCAGAATGACCGCGCCAGTTCTCTTGCTACTGTTGCACTATAAACATGACTGTTCTGCTAGTAGTGTAAACCTAGAGTTAGAAGAGACATCTTCAAAGTTTAAGCACCGCAATTCAAATTAAAAGCCATTTACAGAAGATGGTAAGATTGGCAATGGTTAACGGTTCGAAAATAGAAATTGGCAACCGACTTCGAATTTCATTCAAGTTCATTTCATTAACTTTTTCTCAAATACCATTTTGAATAGTATGAATCATTTTTCCTTTTCTCCCCGCTATGGATTAAATGTTATAACAGACTGTGTCTTTCAACTTTGAATAGAAACCAATCTAAGAGAGGAAAAACTCTGAATCCTAAACCCAGATGTTTTTTTTAATCATATCGCGCCCCCAAGCAAGGCATTTTACTGCCACTGTTGAGCAGGGGGTTACATAGGAGGAAAGTTATGAGTAAGAGAGACAGGTTATAGAGGATGTCAGGAAGTGGGTAAGAGAAGGATGACTATGATCATAAAGTGAGGGATCAATTTATATATTGATTTTAATGTAGAATTGATCCCCCAATTTACATCTATATTATGATAGTACAGAATTTTTTTATAATCATATCGCCTCCAATCAAGGCATTTTACTGCCACTGTTGAGCAGGGGGTTACATAGGAGGAAAGTTATGAGAAAAAGTGACAGGTTATAGGGGGTGTCAGGAAGTGGGTAAGAGAAGCATGAGAATACTGATGAAAGCGTTAGCGTAAAAAGTATTAGAACGTGGGGGGGGGGGGATTTTCCTAAAAACTTCACTGAAATTCAAATACAAGGTGAAAAGCCAAAACTTTGTAAAAATTATTTAACTAAAAATGAAAAGAAAGGAAGGCTACGGAATTTGAATTGGCCCCCACAAAGCCCTGATCTCAATCCTATTGAACATCTATGGAATATTTTGGATATAAAAATTGATAAATCTAATGTTACTTCGTAATACACACTTTGGGAACAAATACAAGCTACTTGGCAGGAGATACCATTAGATACATTGAAGAAGCTTGTGATTTCAATGCCTGACAGAATGAAGGCTGTGATCAAAGCAAAAGGCTATTATACTAAATACTGAATTTATTTTGTAACACGTATTTTTCTTATTAAAACATTTGTTGAGCAAATGAAATAAAATTACTTTAATTATTTTTTTTAATTTTCTGTAAATATGCCTCATAAAAGTTAAAATAGTTCTTGTTCTAATAATCTCACACCCTGATTAAGGAAGAATGGTAGAATTTGAAAAACAGTAGCTACTCTCGCATGCACGCATTACTCATTCACTAGTGAATTAGAGCACTCTGGCTATTGGGCGTGTATAATGACAATAAACATGCTAAAAAAAATCTGCCTTCTTCTACCGAACGTCCATAGCCAGAGGTAGAATCGCCGACTGACGCCAATTCGGTCGGGTTTCAATCCTGCGTTAAAAACAATCGGAGTCTAACCGTACTGATGAGCTGTGATACAGCGAAACAGATCTGTCTGTGGATGACTATATATATATATATATGTGTGTGTGTGTGTGTGTGTGTGTGTGTGTGTGTAGTTATGAATTAATATTTTTTATATTGAGCACTGTTCATAACAAAGTAAATGCCGGGGCACTCAAAATAGTAAAACCTTGAGTCATCTTCACCTGGAATTTTATATATATTCTTTAAATAATAGGAAATACAGTAAAAGAAATGATTTATCCATACATTATTGGAAATTGAAAAAAACGACAGCAAGAATTCAATTACTAACTGGATTATCGTAGCTAAATCCAAACATTACAATGGAAAAGAAGATAAATGTAATCTATGCCTTTTTGTCATTTTAAAACTTATCAATAAAATTAATCTGAGCAGATCGAAAAAAAAAAAAACAGCGCTGATGAGTGAGCGACATAATAATGGTGTTCTCACGAAAATTTGAAGTCGGCATGAACCGGCTCAGTTAAAGTGACGAAGTTTTTGCATTAAACCTACCAACGCTCTTTCGCTATCCCGAGAACTTTACGATAAAAAACCTGCATACCGAAAAAGTTTTATCAGTAAAAAACATCAATCTTGGCGCTAAACATTATCACAACTCAGCACTATATATATATATATATATATATATATATATATAGTCACCCGCAGACAGATCTGTTCCGCCGTATCACAGCTCATCAGTACGGTTAGACTCCGATTGCTTTTTTACCCAGGATTGAAACCCGACCGAAATGGCGTCAGTCGGCGACTCTACCCCTGGGCTATGGGCGTTCGGTGGAAGTAGGCGGACTTTTTAGCACATATCATTATACGCGCCCAATAGCTAGTGTGCTTTAATTCATTTCACTGAATGAGCGATGCGTACATGCCAGAGTAGCTACTGTTTATCAAAGTCTACAATTTATATATATATATAATTATTAAGTTAGATTGTGAAAACTACAAACTACTACAAAATTGTAAATCTGCTTCTGAATTATTCTTCTGGGTGTTTTTGTTTCTGGTCATATCTATAATGGTTTTGGAAGGAAGTGGTTGTGACTATTTTGATGCTGTTTAAATGGGATGAGTTGTTTTGCATAGTGGATGTTATAGAATTAGTAATTAATATTATGTATCTGTTTTTCTTTTTTCTTTTTTGTTGTTTTTTCTAGTTTATTGTGGATAATGTTAGATTTTTGTGGTCAGAGATTTTATACGCCATTCTCTTTGGCTGCGGATAAAGTAAGTATTTTCTTTACGTGTTTCTTCTTTGGGTAGGTATTAAGGGCTGTAAATTCCTAATGTTCTTAGAGAGAAACCTATAATTATACCAAATTAAATCTTATTACAGTACTACCCTTTTATTCATTTGGTTCTTTTACAGATAAATAATATATATATATATATATATATTAAAAATAATGTTCAAATAATACAAATTGTCAGTTGTCAGTTGCTTATAACCAAGTTTCGTTAAAATTCGTTAATTTCCGTAACATGTTTACATTTGTTTGACATTACGATACATTTCAGAGCAGATATGGTTTGTTTACGGTAGATCGAAAATTGTGTTATATCTATCTATCTATCTATCTATCTATCTATCTATCTATCTATGACGCCTTTATGTCTATCTATCTATCTATCTATCTATCTATCTATCTATCTATCTATCTATGACGCCTTTATGTCTGTCTGTCTATCTATCTATCTATCTATCTATCTATCTATCTATCTATCTATCTATCTATCATTTAACTACCATTTACAATCCACGTTTTTTTCCGCTAGGCGTCTTGGAAAATATTACCAGGGGATAGAAGAAAATTACACAACCATTCTTCGACATGCATTTATTCGTTGTTGCAACCTGTTTCGGCTAGGAAGAAAGACACGGAAAACAAGAAGGTAGATTCAAGCTGTGTATTAGAATAACAGAACATATATACAAGTAAGGGTGTTAGTAATCAGCAAAATAGAAAGGGTACGTCTGAACAGTACAGTTACGCTGCGTCACGACTGTCTCTAGACTGCCTCTAGACTGTCACTTGACTACCGCACAGCTGCGTCCCTGGAAGTCATGCAGGTTAGAAATTATTGACGGAGGAAGAGTTCATTCACAGTAAATAGGGAGCCATAATATTATCAGAAGGCCAGAGAACACAATGGTCGAAACTTTGTCATGAGAAAAATCAACAAATACGAGGGTGAATAGTACGTGAAATAATAATAAAAAATAGTTTATATTAATCTTCCAGATTATTGTTAGAACGCTAGAGAACAAACCATCTGGTGATAAAAACAACAAAGATGAAGATACTAGATGCGGTTTTATTTAAAACAAAAAAAACACCAAACGACACTAGGAAGTAAAAAACACAGCAACCTAAAGTTGTGACTTAAACAGCAATGGTGGGTGGGGGGTGTTCTAGTTAAGTAATTCATAGAGTGTTCACAATGTTTAATTCAAGAATTCTACATGTCTTTAAGACTGCTGGCAAAATAACGGAGAAAGAGAGTCGAATGATTAAAACAATCTATTTTCGATCGTTTTCAAAAGTAATTTTTTTAAATCATATCACCCCAAGCAAGGCGGTAACGCCACTGATGCACATGGGGCTACTTAAGAGTAAAAAGATTGGAAAAGAGAAAGCCGGAAACCACATCCTAAACAGGAAACAAGGAATGAGCCTCTTCACCTGTTCAATAGACATGGGTGGAATGTGAAACGGGCGATAGTTTAGTCTATCTACTCCAATTGAAAAAAAAAAAGAAAGGATTAAGAAGATTGGAAAAAAGAAAGCCGGAAACCACATCCTAAACAGGGAACAAGGGATGAGCCTCTTCACCTGTTCAAAAGACGTGGGTGGAGTGTGAACCGGGCGATAGTTTAGTCTATCTACTCCAATTGGGAAAAAAAAGTAACTTATTAAGTTTTAACTTAGTTAAAGGCCAGTCAAAGAAATTTCTGCTAAAAACAAAATCAATCCTTCAATTAGGCAAAAAACGAACAAAAAATTAATAAATAAATACATGGCTTACTTATTCAAGTCCTGATTCCATCCCAAAACACACATTGTTTCTGCCAGTGAGTTGAAAAAAAATAGTTTTTAACTTTTTGGCTAGAGAATGATGAGGAAATGGGAGACTGTAACCAGCGAAATACAACCGGTCAACAGAGAAAAAGAAAGAAAGAAAGAAAGAAAGAGATAGAGAGAAAGAAAGAGAGAAAGAGAAAGAAAATTGCCACAACCTGATGATGGTATGACATCAAATACTGTCTACAGCGAAACCTTCCTTATGAACCCTTCAGCAAAGATGATATTTCAGCTGAAGTGCCCCAGAATACGTCATATCCATATTTATGACAACTTTCAGATTAAATCAAGGGGCTTTGACAGTGCCGTGCTTAACAACATCTCCTCCTCCGCAGAATTCGCCTTGCGGCTTCTCTACCCGCCTCATGCAACATGCGCCTGCTCCCCCGAATATACTGAACCCAAAATAAATGGTACTTTAGGCAAAATAACAGACTCTCGGAACTCTGATATTCCGTGATCACGAAAAAACGGAAGAAATCGCGGAATTGGCGTTTTGAAGATACACATTACGAACGTTTTTAGTTATTTTTCATGTATGTCGAAAAAGATATCTTTAATCTACTAGCAGTATAGCCCGGCGTTGCTCGGGTGTAATGAAAGCTTTAAAACTAATCCATGGTCCTGGAGCTCAGACTCTTTGGACGTTGGCACGAAAGACTAAAAAGCAATAGTTGTTTCCAGTTAAAGCGAAACCGTAGACTGAAAGAAAAATGAATGGATGTAAGTCAAATTTTGATTTCCCGATATCGATATCAAATAAGTTTTTTTCGTCGTAAACTGAATTTTGAAGGCTAAATAAGTCCTCTGAGTAAATGGTATCATTGCTGATACTAAGAACTACAATTATACCTACTTAGAGCCAAACCCGAAGCAAAAACTAAAATAAAAGGGCTGAACAAAATACAGACATACAGGCAGACAAACAGACACACACACAAACAACTTGCCTTATATATATATATAGTATCGATTTTCTGCACTATTGTAAGAACTGCAACCTTGAAACTTCTGAATGTCGTTTCTTATGTCTTTGTCTATGAGTGTATTAAATTTGATTAAAATCGGACCACTCCTCCCATAACCCGATTTTTTCGATTATCGATTTTCGATATTTATCGGGGGTACCTCGACACAGAATCTAGCTAAGAACACTCGCAGACGCTTATAGTAAAAATGTGTAAATTTTCAAGAAAATCGGTTCAGCCGTTTCGGAGTCTATAGGTAACGGACACCCCCCCCCACACACACACACACATACAAACACACACAGACAAAGCTCCATTCATAAATAAATTTAAGATTTCTTTCTCAAGTCATTTTTTTAAATTACAGAATGATTTGCGGTCTCTTCGGGACCGGAAGTTTTTTATCAAAGATAATATATATAAAGGGAGAGAGAGAGAGAGAGAGAGAGAGAGAGAGAGAGGCGGGTTAATAGATGTCTGTTTCAACATACAAGTATGATAATAATTTTCCAATTAATCCTAATAATTATTTTGTTAATTTTTTTTTCATTACAATGGATCTGCGGTGCCAAGGAGCCTTGCGGTTTCCCGGTACATTGCGGCCCCTGGGGAACTGTGAGTATTCGGTTCTCTAAGCCCTCCTTCCTCATTATGTGTCCTGGAAACCTCAGCTGTCTCTTCCTGTTTCCAACTGTACGTTTCCTTTTCGTTTGCATCCTCATCAAAGCCCCTTCGTTACTCGTAAAAAATTGCAATATGAACTCTGGTAAAAAAAAGGTTACTAGACATTAGATCTATAAGTCCCAAAAATTCAGTTGTCCTTGTTCTTAAGGACACATAGCCCAGTGGATACAGACCTTGGTTAGTTTCTGTGACGATCCAAAGAGTTATGAGTTCAGTACCAGACTATAGCAGTAGTGAACAAGTAACTTACAGGGTTAGAGGGAGATAACTCATGACTACCAGAAGAGGGTCTAAGCAAGGAATGGAGATGATATACCCAGTGATTGTAATAAAGGGTTCGGTTCGAAATTCCTAACACCTAAAGAAGGCTGGAACGTACAACGGCCAAAACGTCGTATAAATGGCAACAAAGATGAGGACAGTAATCCGAATAATGTAAATACTGTAAAGAGAGTCTATCTTAACCATATATGAAACATCTTGAGCTAATGGCCAAAGAATTCGATCAGAATAATTAGGAATAGCATTCATACCGCTAGATTCACTATATTCGAGACATCTACAGCTAGTATCGTGAAAAACAACATTCATTTTCCTCCAAAATACGGCGTTGACACATTATCACACACGTATGCGAAATCGATGGACACGATATGTCGATGGAGCGATACGACAGCTCGCCGACATAGTCCCAGAACGGGCGCACCTGAGGACAAGAGGCCGTTTCTTCCAAACCAAACTTCGCATCGAAGGCTACATCAATTGTTTCTAATCAATCGAAAACAAAAACTCAAGGCTGCTGAGGTCATCCGCCTTGGCGCCCAAGACGAGTCGATCATAATTCACGATACAATAGTCTCCGAGTTTAAGGAATGTACCAAGGAATGATCTGTGAGGCTACTCGACACTCTCGAGGAATCTCGATGATAAGGCTAAGGAAGACGTCCCTAACTCTCTACTCCAAAATCGAATTTACTGTCAACGCACTTATAGGAAAGCCAACCTCGAGGCGTGTCGATGTCTCCATGACACAGAGGCAGGACACCGACCTCTCTGCAGACTTGATGCTTGCCCCTAACCCACAACAGGGTGGAAAGAGATCAATTGAGCACCTTTTTACAACCCTGGTAGAGAAAGAAGATCGAGTGGAAGGTATATCCTCCGCCTCGGTACCATGAACCTGCTGCTGTTCTTGTTGCAGAGGTTGCCTGCTGCTGTTATTGAAGTCCAATAACTGTGGTTGCTGCTGGTGCTTCTTCAGACCCTGTTGCTATTGTCTCCTCCCCTGTGAGACATCCTACTGGGAAGGAAGGATTGCTGTTTTGCTTTTTTACCCCTTTTGGCAAACTACTGATACTCACTGACACCATTTACAGCCTGGCTGGACTTGTCTGTCTCCACTGCTTTCTTTGGTGTTGCTGGTGTTAGTTGTTGCGATGGTGGCGCCGGGTTCTTTACAAGGCATGCTTTCGCCAAATTTCCTGCGACACCACAGAACTAGCGGTGGGGTCGACGGACTTTCACGATCACCAGACTATTTCCGTCACGGCTAGTAAGAATGTCGGAGATGTCATTGAAGCATTTGCGAGACAAAGTTACCTACAAAAAGACATATACGGCGGCAATACCCGCTGTTACTTCTCTAACTTGCTCGTAAAGTGCAAAAAAAGTCCCTAAATGGTCTTCAAATATATCCAAGAGTAATTTTCATTTTCAGCGTACCCAATTTTTTGTTTGCATCGATAAGGATAATACAGGCAAGAGTTTTGGTTTGTGTTGTTACCAGCAGGATGGCCCTCATGGCATTTGAAATTCTGGCCAGCGCTTTAGGTAAACTACCCTACAAACGCGGGTGTCCCCCAAGGCTCTATCCTAGGTCCTACGCTCTTTCTAATCTATATCAAAGATCTCCCTGATGCCATAAGATCACAAGTAGGCATGTACGCCGATGATACCACAGTTTACCCTCGACTCGATCAAACATCTGGTGTTGGTGACAAGGCGAACCTCGCTGCTGAGCGAAGGACCTCCAATCCGTGGTGGATTGGGGTAAGAAATGGCTCGTAAAATTCAATTCTTCCAAAAATGAAGCTGCTGTCAATTAACCACCACAGACAACCGCACCTCCCTCCCATTAGTATGGAACAGGCTTGCCTCCCAGAGAGTAAAACACTACGCCTGCTTGGCCTGACACTCTCAGCGGACCTCAAGTGGAATGACTACGTCGAATCCATTGCTAAATCCGCAGCTATGAAAATCGGCTCTCTGTGCAAGGCCCGGAAATTCTTTCCGCCTGAATCTATCCTGCACTTATATAAATCTACCATCCGCCCGTGCATTGAGTACTGCTGCCACATCTGGTCGGGTACCACTTCTATTCTCCTCGGGGTTCTTGACAAAATACAGCGAAGAATCTGCAATGTGATTGATACCGACTTGGCCGACCGCCTGCAGTCTCTCTCTCACCGGCGTGACGTGGCTTCCCTGTGCCTCTTCTATAAATAGCGTTGAATCATGGCTTCTGCTCTGACGAACTTAAATCACTGGTGCTCCCTAGATGTGAATTTGCACGAGATACTAGATTGGCAACTAGGTCCCACCCTTTTACAGTGAAACCGATGAAATGTAACCGCAATTTCTACTCCAACAGCTTCTTTCCTCGCACTTCCCGCCTGTGGAATTCCCTACTGCATGCTTGCTTCCCCGACGGTTACAACCTCCAGGAGTTTAAATGTAAGGTCAATAGACACCTCCTAACACACTAACTCGCAAACTCTCTCCCTATGTACATCCTAAGTCGTCTATCACCCTCCTTCGGACATTTCCTATACCCAATCGCTCTATGTAACCCCCTGCGCTATAGTGGCAGTGGAATGCCTTGCTTGGGGTGACACGATTAAAAATATATATACATATAGTACGTATATTTTCGCAGCATCTTTTCTTTTAAACAAGTTGTGTTAAACGTTAGAGACAACATAGTCATATATATTTTCTTTTGAATTATTTCATATTATCTGATTAGACTTTTTATTTCGGAATTATATTTGTATAAAAGTTGTCCAAAAGTTTTCCTAGTACTTACGAACGTCATCGTTCATCATCAGGGACTATATTACAGTTTAAAATCAAATATTGACTTATAGCAGGAAAAGTGTTACAACATTTTAAAAGAAAATAAACGTTATGAAGAATTTTTAAATTCAAAGGCAGTAATAATGTAGACAACATGCATACGTGAAGAGATGTGCTCACGTAGATGCGTGAATTATATGGAATACGTGGTTGTTAAAGATTCTTAATACCGTAAAAATACGTTAGAGAATTTGAAATTCGAAGGAACTAATTATGTAAATTATCAAATTACTCAGAGGCAAAAAACTATTAACCTTCATTATATTTCAAATAAACGAAATCCAAAAGAAAATATATAAGACTATATTGTCTTTATCGGTTAAAGCAACTTGTTTAATATATATATATATATATATAATTTAAGGAAATTAGTTATTTCTGCGACCTAGGTTTCTACCTTTCGGTATCTTCAGGCGATTTATAATAACTAATTTTGCCAGCAAATTTTAGCGTGTTGTATATGCCAGTCACTGAAAGAACCCAATTCATTGCTAAAGAGTAATGCATATATATATATATATATATATATATATATATATATATATATATATATAATTTGGAAATTAGTTATTTCTGCGACCTAGGTTTCTACCTTTCAGTATCTTCAGGCGATTTATAATAACTGATTTTGCCAGCAAATTTTAGCGTGTTGTATATGCCAGTCACTGAAAGAACCCAATTCATTGCTAAAGAATAATGTATATATATATATATATATAATTTGGAAATTAGTTATTTCAGCGACCTAGGTTTCTACCTTTCGGTATCTTCAGGCGATTTTAGCGTGTTGTATATGCCAGTCACTGAAAGAACTCAATTCATTGCTAAAGAGTAATGTATATATATATATATATATATATATATATATAATTTGGAAATTAGTTATTTCTGCTACCTAGGTTTCTACCTTTCGGTATCTTCAGGCGATTTATAATAACTAATTTTGCCAGCAAATTTTAGCGTGTTGTATATGCCAGTCACTGAAAGAACCCAATTCATTGCTAAAGAGTAATGCATATATATATATATATATATATATATATATATATATATATAGATATAATTTGGAAATTAGTTATTTCAGCGACCTAGGTTTCTACCTTTCGGTATCTTCAGGCGATTTTAGCGTGTTGTATATGCCAGTCACTGAAAGAACTCAATTCATTGCTAAAGAGTAATGTATATATATATATATATATATATATATATATATATATATATAATTTGGAAATTAGTTATTTCTGCGACCTAGGTTTCTACCATTCGGTATCTTCAGGCGATTTATAATAACTGATTTTGCCAACACTCGAACAGGGATTTTTTTACTAACGCGCGACTGGGATTTTTAAACAATCGAAATATTTTCAAAATTACCGACGAGTTATTTAATGATCTTAGAACACTTTTATCCATGTTTGTATTATCCTAGTAGGTATATATGGGTATGATTACATTTGGGCATAATTTCTGATCTTTCATTTGGTATTTTTTCTTTCTTCCTGGCGCTAATCTGCATACGTTGCCACCGTTGAATGATAGGAAATTATGTCCAAATATAATTATACCAATAAATACATATTAGGATTAGACAAACGTGGATTAAATTGTTCTAAGATCCTTAAATAACTCTTTCCTAATTTTGAAAATTTTTCGCTTGTTTAAAAATTCCAGTCACGGGTTCGTAAAAAAAAATCCTGTTCGAACATTTGAAAAAAGGAAAAATCAGTTATTGTAAATCGCCTGACGATACCGAAAGGTTGAAACCTAGGTCGCGGAAATAACACATTTCCAAATGAAAAACATTCAAAAGTTCTACAATATAATTGTATTGAACACTTCTTTAACAAAACTGCATACTTGCCTAATTAAATTATGACCAAAAACTAATAAACTATATATATATTTATTATTTAAAGAAATAATAGATTTTTATTTATTAATCTGGCAGTTTTTTTTTTGTTTTTTTCAATTTAAATTTTTTTAGTTGATACTCAAATTTTAGTAGACGATCCGTTTAATTATTGAACAGAAGACTATTTTTTTATTTTTTGTCTATCAGACTGAGGGGCGCACAGATTTCTTAAACATTCAGGTTGGTAGACAAAAATAAATGAATATACTGTTTAATAAATGAACAGATTGGCTACTCAAAGACAAATCTACTAAAATAACGTTGAAAATGATCATTCATATATATATATATATATATATATATATATATTAAAAAAGGATTAATTCAGTGATGTTGAATGACCATTTCGATGTGAAAATCCCCACGGGGGATAACACATCACCTCAGCAACCGAAAAATCCTTTCAGAAACTGGAGCTAGAAACTCCTCGTAGAAGGGCAACAACATATATATATATATATATATATATATATATATATATATATATATATATATATATATTGTTGCCCTTCTACGAGGAATGGATTCTTCCTCTTGTTATATATAAGTACCTGCATGACTTCCGTAAGGCAGTCAAGTATGCAGTTAGGGACAGCTAGTACGCAGTTAAAGCAAGTTACGATTCAGGTAATAAGCAGCGTAACTGTACCGTTCGGACTTACTTATTTCTATTTACTTGTTATTAACACTTACCTTGTACACTGGTTTGAACCTACCATCTGTTTTTCGTGTCTTACTTCCGGCCAAACCGGTTACTACAACTTTACGGCGAAGTTTCGTCACAGCAACTCCACAATACCTCTACTAACATACTTCAATGCCTATAATCGACGGGAGAGGTCATACTTTTTATACGTACCCCCTACACCATAGTAGAAGCAGTTCCCAGATCAATCCCTCATGCCACAATTGAACAAAATTGAACAAAAACCCACTACCACCATTCCTTCTCGGCCTACAGCCATGTGCGACACAAAAAATTGACCTGTCTAATTTTCTCTGTATAACTCCACTCTGTTAATAATAATTTAAATGTTCTATGTTCACTGAACATTAAATGTTCATCCTTTGATAATGGCTTATGTAAGCCGAAAGCTCAAACCTGATAAAAAAATCAACAATTATTGCGATTTCTTGTCGTCTTTCCATGACAACACTATCAAGCTAATCAGATCATACGAACGGATCTTACACAAAATAAATAGACAGAACTTGTCTATATTATTCAATGAAACCTGTACTAATGAAAAAATGCCGCCAAAATACACACAATATTCTGTCTTTCTCTCTCTTTCCTTGTTCTCACTCTCTTTCTTCTTATTCTGTTTTTCTCTCTCTTTCCTTATTCTCATTCTCTCTCTCTCCTTATTCTGTCTTTCTCTCTCTTTCCTTTTTCTCACTCTCTCTCTCTCTTCTTAATCCGTCTTTCTCTCTCTTTCCTGTTTCTCACTCTCTTTCTTCTCATTCTGTCTTTCTCTCTCTTTCCTTGTTCTCACTCTCTCTCTTCTTATTCTGTCTTTCTCTCTCTTTCCTCATTCCTACTCTCTCTCTCTTCTTATTCTGTCTTTCTCTCTCTTTTCTGATACACTCTCTCTCTCTCTCTCTAATTGCTATTGCCCGTCCATATTTATATATCAACTTAAGGCCATTTTCTTTTTGTGTGACATGTTTCTTCAGGACGTTGGTGATCATAGCTCTCCACAAGTCCCTGTCCTTAATACAATTTGTCTTATATATAAGCGAATACTGAAGTCAACATCCAGAGACGACAAGACAGGTGGAAGGCAAAATGGACAGCGAAAAACAAAACATCACCTTCCTAGGGAGATTGATAGCGGAACAAGGTTTAGGAGAGATAACAAAACATAAGATTTACTAAGAGCTACAATGGTCAGGAAGATGTGGAAAGCCATGATTGTCTACGTCCTGAGCGGACACGACACATAAAGAAAAAATGAATGTAAGCTGATAAAATCAATGAAGATGAGAAAGAAAATAAGAAGAGAGAGAGAGAGAGAGAGAGAGAGAGAGAGAACAGGAAGAGAGAGAGAGCGAGAATCAGGAAAGAGAGAATAAGGAGTAACAAGACAAAGCAGCGAGAAAAGTGCTGGGCTATGCGGTAATGGGACCCCTAGGAAGACAGAGTTGAAATTTCTAGAGCACCTAACGAGGAAAGAGGGCTTGTAAAATTTAACACTCACAAGACAGATATATATAAAAGCGAACATTGAAGTCAACATCCAGAGAAGACAAGATAGATTGAAAGCAACCTTTAGAAGAGATAACAATTTCCGCTCGATTGAAGAAGAATGTTGAAACAACAAATACGTAGTTCTACAGAAGGATGCTGAGAATACTGAACATACAAGAACGAGGAAATTTTAAAGAAAATGGCATCCAAAAATAGCATTTATATTTAACATGAGGAATATATAGTTAAGATTTCTAGGGCGCATATTAAGAAAAGAAAGCTTGGAAAATGCGATACTCACAAGGCGCGAAAACAAAGAAAAACAACGGGTAGCCTAACTAGCATGAGTGACTGGATGGCCGAGCAAGATTTAGGAGGGATAACAAAAAGACAAATTGTATTAAGGAAAGGGACTTGTGGAGAGCTATGATCACCAACGTCCTGAAGAAACATGTCACACAAAAAGAAGATGGCCTTAAGTTGATATATAAATATGGACGGGCAATAGCAATTAGAGAGAGTATCAGAAAAGAGAGAGAAAGAAAGAATAAGAAGAGAGAGAGAGTGAGAACAAGGAAAGAGAGAGAAAGACAGAATAAGAAGAGAGAGAGTGAGAAACAGGAAAGAAAGAGGAAGACAGAATAAGAAGAGAGGGAGAGAGTGAGAATAAGGAAAGAGAGAGAAAGACAGAATAAGAAGAGAGAGCGTGAGAATAAGGAAAGAGAAAGGACAGAATATGAAGAGAGAGAGTGAGAATAAGGAAAGAGAGAGAAAGACAGAATAAGAAGAGAGAGAGTGAGAATAAGGAAAGAGAAAGGACAGAATATGAAGAGAGAGAGTGAGAATAATGAAAGAGAGAATGAGAAGTGGCAAGAGAAGGCAGTGAGAAAAATGCTGGGCTATGCGATAATAGGTCCCTTTGAAAAGACAGTTGAAATATTTAGGGCACCTAACGAGGAAAGGGACATGCGTTGTCGTGCAGTGGATGTCCGCTCGGAACGACAAATCAGGGAGCCGAGTTCGAATTCCAGTTGAATATGTTGCATTCACTTACGCGCAAATACCCTTGGGAAAGGTATTAATCCGTCTCTTCCTTCCAGTTATGTGTTAAATAACAGGACAGATTTGGTTCTATAGCCTTGATTGGCAACCAGTCTACCGCAGAAAGCAATGGCAACCTACTGCGGGATAATCTTCTTTCGAGACATGATCGCCCAAGCGTGTATCACGTATGGCATTTAACTGACTGACTGACGAGGAAAGGAGACATGTAGAAGACAGATAGATAGATAGATAGATAGATAGATAGATAGATAGATAGATAGTGAACAGACTAAGATAGATAGATAGAGAGAGAGAGAGAGAGAGAGAGAGAGAGAGAGAGATAATGAAGAGACTGAGATAGATAGATAGATAGATAGATAGATAGATAGATAGATAGATAGATAGATAATGAAGAGACTAGATAGATAGATAGATAGATAGATAGATAGATAGATAGATAGATAGATAGATAGATAATGAAGAGACTGATAGATAGATAGATAGATAGATAGATAGATAGATAGATAGATAGATAGATAATGAAGAGACTAGGATAGATAGATAGATAGATAGATAGATAGATAGATAGATAGATAATGAAGAGACTAGATAGATAGATAGATAGATAGATAGATAGATAGATAGATATGAACAGACTAAATGACACAGACATATATATATGTGTGTGTGTGTGTGTGTGTGTGTGTGTGTGTGTGTGTGTGTGTGTGTGTGTATGTGAGTTGTGTTTGTATGTATGTATGCGTGTATGTATGTATGTATCTATAGAAATATTTTATATTTAACAGTAAATACAACGGAAGAGTATTACACGGCTAGTGCGTGTGTCAGTTGTCCAGCTTTCAATCAATTCGACTGTTGGTATTTACTTCTGCACCCACCATGCAAAAGATACGAGACAAGGTCAATATTTAGGTGGGTTTATCGGCAGCGCCGTAAAAAATTCCCCAAATCCCCTCGGCACTTCCGATTTTGGGGCGCCTCAGGCGCCGGGCAATAAACTCAGCCCCCTTCCGAAGGAGAGGAAATCCTGGGTGACATAACAGATAAATATAAAAGTGAACATTGAAGTCAACACCCAGAAGCGACAAGACAGATTGAAGGCAAGAGGGCCAGCGAAAAACAAAACAAAACCTCTCTCTTGAGCTTGATGGTGGAATAAGATTTAGGAGAGATAACAAACAAGGATGTGTCTTTTCACCGGATTTGTTCAACCTATACAGCGAGAATATTTTGAGGACCCTAGATGACACACCAGGATTTGTTATTGGAGGCCACAACCTGAACAACATAAGATACGCGGACGATACAGTACTGATTGCGGACACGGAAAGGAAACTGCAAGATCTCATACAGAAAGTAGCAGTGGAGAGTGACAAGAAGGGACTACAAATAAACTTTAAGAAAACTGAGTGCATGGTCATCAGCAAAAGATACAACCCAAAATGCCAAATACAGGTGGGGGATAACAGAATCAAACAAGTCCAAGAATTTAAGTACCTAGGAAGTGTTCTAACAGGAGATGGAAAGTGCGACACGGAGATCCGAAGGCGAATTGGCATGGCAAAGGACGCGTTCCAGAAGATGAGCAAAATACTAACACACAGGAAGATCTCAATAGAAACGAAGAAAAGAGTGCTAGACTGCTACGTGATGTCAGTTCTTCAGTACGGCTGTGAATGCTGGACAATATCATCGAAAATGAGGAAAAAACTGGAAGCGGCCGAAATGTGGTTCTACAGAAGGATGCTACGGATATCGTGGACTGAGCATACAAGCAACGACGAAGTGTTAGAAAGAATGGCAACAAAAAGGAAATTGATGCTGAGCATCAGGAAGAGACAACTGAAGTTCCTGGGACATGCAATGAGGAAGGAGAGCCTGGAGAACCTGATACTGACTGGTCAGATAGAAGGAAGGAGAGACAGAGGAAGGCAGCGGATAACATATCTGCAGAGTCTGATCAGGTGGATGACGGAACGGGGGTTGCCAGGAGCAACAGGAGCAAACATACTAAGAGCCACAAGGGATAGGGAGACGTGGAGATCCATGATCGCCTACGTCCTGAAGAGACATGGCACATAGAAGAAGAAGAACAAAAAGACAACATTTATTAAGAGCTACAAAGAACAAGGGTTTGTGGAGAGCCATGATCGTCAACGTCCTGAAGGAACACGGCACATAAAAAATGAAAAAGAAGAGTTATCAATAGCCATGGAATTTCCACAATTCAAGTGAGTTCATTTGTTAGTGAAAAAGCACCGACGAATCATTGTCAATAGTTATAGTATTAGATTCATTGCTTTTAATTGTTCTTGACAAAGTAACTATCAAAATCTAGAATCCATATGTAAATTGCTTTATTGACAAAGTACATATTGTATGCTTCATTCCGTTTCATGATATAATGACAGGACTTTCCGCAAATTTCTATTTATAGATGCTTTAACTAAATTTTTACCAGTAACCATCCTGTTTTGCCATTCAGTCACTCAACCATAATTAGGTTACAAACAATTGGAATGCACTAAGCTTAACTGTGGCACCTATAATCAACCAACTATGTAATATTAACGAAAAGAAAAAAAAACAAAAACTAGTGAGGTTAATTAACAAAAAAAAAAAACGTTATGTCAGAAAAATAAATAAAATAAAATATTTATATTTCGGCATTAAATAACCCCGGGAGTTTTTAATCAGTCAAATTTTATACGCCATACTCGCTTGAGCGATCATGTCTCGAAAAAAAACATAACTGACTAGGCAGAAGATTTTCCCACAGTCTGTTGCCATTACTTTCTGCGACAGACTAGTTGCTAAACAAGGCTACAGAACCTAGTCTGTCTTGCTATTCAACCCATAGCTGGAGGGAGAAGAGATGGATAAATATATTTCCCAAGGGTATTTACGCGAAAGTGAATGCAACGAATTCGACCGGAATTCGAACTCGGTTCTCCGATTTATTATACATTATACTACAACGCACAGGCAGCTGAAAAAGCAACCAACCAATATATCGGAGAGGGGAAACAATTCCATCGTATGATACCGATGGGAAATGCCTGAAAAACATACTACGTGTTGACCCAAACCTTGAGAGTGAAATTGAGCAGACGAAACTGTTTGCATTCGTTGACCATTGCTACATGTATATGCATGTTACGAAAAATTCCGGAGATTGACGAAATGGAATTAACAACAGACATATTTAATTTATTTGTCTGAACATTATTTTTAATTGATACTCGTATTTGGGTAGATACTCTGTTTTTAATTACACAGTCATCGTTCATTCAATAATGAATTTGTACACTCTCGGCTACTGGCGTGTGTTTACATTGTATATAACATGCTAAAGTCCACCTTCCTCTACTGGGCGTAGAATAGCCGACTGATGTCAATTCGGTCGAGTTTCAATTCTGACTAGAAGCAATAAGATGTCTAACCGAACTGATGAGCTGTGATACAGCGAAACACATCTGTCTGCGGATGACTATTTACGCTCTCACACCCCGATTGAGCACTATGGAGGAATGGTAGACTTTAAAAAACAGTAGCTACTCACGCATCTACGCATCGTTCGTTCAATAATGAATTTGTTCACTCTCGGCTACTGGCGTGTCTACATTGTATATAACATGCTAAAGTTCACCTTCCTTTACTGAGCGCCCATAGCTCAGAGGTAGAATCGCCGACTGATGTCAATTTGGTCGGGTTTCAATTCTGGCTAGATGTCTAACCGTACTGATGAGCTGTGATACAGAGAAACAGAACTGTCTGCGGATATATATATATATATATGTATAAAATATATGCGGATATATATATATATATATATATATATATATATATATATATATATATAAACAGATCTGTCTGCGTATATATATATATATATATATATATATATATATATATATATAAATACATAGACAAAACTTGTCTATATTATTTAATGAAACATGCATATATATATATATATATATAAATGCATGTTTCATTAAATAATATAGACAAGTTTTGTCTATGTATTTTTTTTTTCATATTCTCTGATAAGCTTAATTGCATTATCATTAAATTGAAGAAAGAAAATTACTATATTGATACATAATTTTTTTAATAATCCAATCTGAGCTTTCGGCTAACAAGCCATTTTCAAAGATGTCAATTACATATTTAAACACGGACAAACCATAATGACAAACGGTTTTTGTTTACATGGAAGATTTCTAAGCAACAATAAACTCGTGCATTTAAGACGTTGAAAGCAAATGTTGCATCACAGCTCATGACGTCACACATGACCAAGCGAAAGTAAAAACAAAAAATATTAAGTATGGGAAGCCATTGGAATAAACCAATGGCTTCTGTTATTAATTATAGGCATTTAAGGATATTTGTGGAGATTTTATACTTTATCTTGTTCAGGTTATTTTCAACTGTTTTATGTATATAGCTTCGAGAATTTTGTTTTTGTTTATTGTTTTCATGTTTAAGTATAGTTGAGTTTTCAATAATGGTTTTCCGGAATTTTGTCTGTGGCCAGGCATGTTGTTTTAAATGCCTAAAAATGTTATAATTATCATTCCAGCGTAGTGTCAAGCGTAGTGTCAAGCGTCGTGAAAGCGAGTTTGTGGTGTGACCAACAGAAATATTATTTAATCCGTTGGAGATACAATCTTCCAAAGGACACTTGAATTTGTAAACGATGTTGTTTTTTTGCAAATCACTAACCGGGGAAGAAGAATCATTGCGAATAATTGGATCTGATATAGTAGATTTAGAATAGTATATGATTAACTTAATTTTTTGCTAGAATCTGTTGCAGATATATAAGTATTTACTTAAATTAAATGGACAAAACTTGTCTATATTATTTAATAAAACATGCATTACTGAAAACAATGCTGCTTAAATACACACAATCTATCTATCTATCTATCTATCTATCTATATATATATATATATATATATATATTTTTTTTTTTTAATCATTTCACCCCGAGCAAGGCAGAAACGCCACTGATGTGCAGGGGGTTACATAAATTTAAAAAGATTAATTAGAAAAGAGTGAGGAGTACAAGCTAGTTAGAAAGGAACAATAGAAAGCTGAGAAAGCAGGTGCAATGACAGGTACATGGGCGGAGAGAAAGGGAAGGTTATACAGGGGAGGGGAGAGAGCTAGAGGCCAGTGGTTAGTAGGTGAGTATTAACTTTGCTTTTAAATTTCTGGAGGTCGTAGCCGTCAGGAAAGCAAGAATACGGGAGTGAGTTCCACAGGCGGGAAGTGCGAGAGAGGAAGCTGCAGGAGTAGAATTGTCGTCTGCGTTTGGCTAACCTGACTGTGAATGGGTGGGACCCAGTTGCCAGTCTGGTTGAACGGGTAAACACCTGTTGAGGAGGCATCAGTGACTTAAGCTCATCCGAGCAGAAAGCCATGAAAGTATTTATAGAAGAGACAGAGGGAGGCCACATTTCGACGATGGGAAAGTGGCTGCAGACGAGTCGCCAGATCAGTACCTATCACATTACAGACTCTCCTTCGGAGCTTGTCAAGAACACTGAGGAGAACGGCAGGGGCACCTGACCATAAATGGCAGCAGTACTCCATGCACGGACATATATATATATATATATATATATATATATATATATATATATATATATATATTTATCTTCTGTCTCAATTATTACTTATAAATATAAGTAAAATACAAATATGTAGTTTTAAATACAAATATACACGCAAATATAGGCACACATACGATAAATAAATGGAATACACACACATCATTATAGTACGGTATAAATATTATTGTATAAAACGTCCAGATTTCAATCAGCACCCGACGACTGCATTATGCAAGAAACTCTGAGTTATGTCAGTATCTCGGGAAAAATGCATATTTAGTATTATTAATGAAGATAGATAGATAGATTACGGAAAGTTCCGGAGATTAACGAAATGGAATTAACAGCCGACATATTTAATTTATTTGTTTGAACTTTATTTTTAATTGATACTCGTATTTCAGTAGATATTTTGTTTTTAAATAAACAGCATATATATATATATATATATATATATATATATATATATATATATATATATATATATATATGTCTACCGGCCTGATTATTTGCGAGAAATTTTGTTACGAAAATGTGTGTCATTCGACAGGATTCGAACCTGTGACCCCAACAACATAAGGAAAGCCACCAATTAATCTGGTGCGTCTTTGACCACTCATCCACAAATGATTTAACTGCGATTAGACTATGTGGTCGAGCGGTTTAATATAATTTATTATTATGTCTGAGGTACAGTTGATCAAGAGACTAACAAAACTCCTAACACCAAAGATGAACTGAAAACAAGAATTATGGTCGTATTCACTAACTTAAACGGGAAGCCAGCCAAGAAAAGTTACAGAAGATTCCGAAGTCGTCTAGGGATCACGGCTGAAGCCAATGGCGATTTTATTAATTAAATTTAGTCATTAGTATTTTAAGATATTTTTGTATAAATATTGATTAAATTTAATCTTTAATATTTTATGATATTTTTGTATAAATATTTAATCTTTCGTATTTTAAGAAATTTTGTATAAATATTTATTAAATTTAATCTTTAGTATTTTATAATATTTTTGTATATATATTTAATCTTTAGTATTTTAAGATATTTTTGTATAAATATTGATTAAATTTATTCTTTTGCATTTTAAAATATTTTTGCATAAATATTGATAAAATGTAATCGTTATTATTTAAAGATATCTTTGTATAAATATTGATTAAATTTAATCTTTTGTATTTTAAGATATTATTGTATAAATATTTAACCATTAGTATTTGAAGATATTTTGTATAAATATTTATTAAATTTAATTTTTAGGATTTAAGATATTTTTATATAAATATTGATTAAATTTAATCTTTAATGTTTTAAGATATTTTCATAAATATTGATTTAATTTAATCTTTAGTATTTTAATATATTCTAAGATATTTTTATATAAATATTGATTAAATTTAATCTTTAGAATTTAAAAATATTTTTGTGTAAATTTTTAATCATTAGTATTTTAAGATATTTTTGTATAAATATTTATTAAATTTAATCTTTAGGATTTAAGATATTTATGTATAAATATTGATTAAATTTATACATAAAGTATTTTAAGATATTTTTGTATGAAATACATTTTAACAGGTATATAAATATATCTGTTAAAATGAGTCGTAAATGTTTTGTTTTTTTGTTTTTTTGCTTAATTTGGACGACAATTTATTCATCACACACAATATCTATTTTTTCTTCTTCTATGTGCCGTGTCCCTTCAGGATGTTGGTGATCATGGCGCTCCACGTCTTCCTCTCCCTTGTAACCTTTAACATCTCTTCTCTTGTTACCTCACCCAAACTCTGTTCTGCCATCATTTTGCTCGAATACATTGTTGCTTTCCAATGCCACTTTTTCCCTCTATCCGTCCTATGAGTATCAGATTCTCCAAGCCCTCCTTCCTCATTACATGTTCCAGAAACTTCCGTTGTCTTTTTCTGTTGATTCAAGTCTTTCCTTCATCTTTGATGAGATTTTCCAGTATTTGCTGCCATATTGAAGAACAAGCATCACATAACAATCCAGCACTCTTTCCTTCGCTTCCAGCGATATTTTCCTGTCTCTCAGTACTCTACTTAGTTTCTGGAATTCATCCTTGGTCATGCCAATTCTCCTTCGGATCTCAGTGTTGCACTTTCCGTCCTCTGTTCGAACACTTCCGAAGTATTTAAATTTCTGTACCTGCTTGATTTTAGTATCCCCGGCCAGTAGTATTTGGTTTCCATATGTTTATAATCTTGTAAACAAACATTAGCCGAATTAATGAAGGTAATCACTCCTGGTTAATCTTTATCCAAGCGTAAAGAAGGTTTTGAGGAGCGTAAAACCATCTTTAACTGCTGTTGTTACCACGTCCACCCTGCCTCAGGGTGGTAGCACCTGTTAGGATCCCATATATGGGTGAATAGCAAACCCCAACACATAAAAATATAAAAATACATTAAAAGAATTTACTAACAATATATTTTTTATAGTAAATAAAAAATCCCCTGATTAGAAAAAAAAATTATCAAAGCTGACAAGAAAAAAAAATTTCTGGGTTACATGACTGTTATAGAGTGGCTGCAGCTCTTTCAATTATAGAATGGTCTGAAATGATCTAGTTAAGTAAAGAATAGTAGCATTCAAGGCGTAATATTCGAGTGTCATTCGAGTAATATTTGGACTGATTACTTCGGCGACTATCGCGATATAAACTTTTTCTCTCTGTGTTGTAAGTTTAGTCGTGTTTGTTATTGTAACAATTGTACTGTTCTGTGTATATCCGTTTAGTACCGAATATTGTGCTGAATAATACCGCAACACACCTTTCTGTGTATCGTATCAGCCTCGGCGATACAACGATGACCCATAAGGTGTTGATATGCGGTTAAACAAACAAACCAAACCAAAATGAAAGAAATACAAAATAAAAATAATCTCAAGGGAAAATCGTTCTTCAGACACCGTTATTTTATTTTTTATTTTTTTGGAGATGAAGGTTAAAGTTTGCCGAACTTCCATTGAGACATCACGTCCTTATCTCACTTGCTTCAAAAAAATTCACTTACGTAACACATGAAAAAGGTAGATGAAAAAAGTCAAAAGAAAGGACTACAAATAAATTACTAAACCGAATGTATGGTGACAGCAAACAGAGGAGCCCACAATTACAGGTTGGGGATACTAAAATCAAGTAAGTACCAAAATTTACTTTTTGTTGTAGAGTGGCTGACACACCTGCAACACTCTCACTGATAGAATGGCCCATTACCTGGAACGGTTTATTTAAGTAAAGAGCGGTAGCATTCGAGGCGTAATATTCGGACTGATAACTTCGGCTACTGTTGAGATCTAAACCCTCCTCTCGGTGTTGTAAATTCTGTCTTGTTTGTTATTGTAACTATTGTACTGTTCTGTGTATATCCGTTTAGCACCGGATATTGTGCTGAATAACACCGCAGAACACTTTTTCTGTGTATCGTATCCAACTCGGCGATACAACAATGACCCACAAGGTGTTGATATGCGGTTAAACAAATAAACCAAACCAAAATGAAAGCAATACAAAATAAAAATAATCTCAAGGGAAAATCGTTCTTCAGACACCGTTACTTTTTTTTCTGAGACGAAGGTTAAAGTTTTAACTTCCGCCTAAAAAAAGGTAGATAAAAAAAGTCAAAAGAAAGGACTACAAATAAATTAAAAGAAAACCGAATGTATGGTCATAAGCAAACGGAGTTCAAAATGCCAAATACAGGTGGGGGATACTAAAATCAAGCAACTACAAAAATTTAAGTACTTGGGAAGTGTTCTAACGGCAGACGGAAAGTGCGACAATGAGATCCAAAGTCGAATCGAAATGGCCAAGGACGTATTCCAGAAGCTGAGCAGAGTATTAAGAGACAAGAAAATTTCGCGAGAAACAAAGAGAGGTTTGGATTGCTATGTGATGTCTGTCCTATGGCAGTAAATGCTAGACAATATCATCAAAGATGAAGGAAAAATTTGAAGCAACTGAAATGTGGTTCTACAGAAGGATGCTGTGTATATCATGGATGAAGCATGTGAGCAAAGATGAGGATGGAAAGGATGGGAACGAAAAGGAAATCAATACTGAGCATCAAGAAGAGGCATCTGAAGTTCTTGGAACATGTAATGAGGAAGGAAGGCTTAGAGAATCTTATACTCACAGGTCAGAGGAAAAGAGAGACAGGGGAAAGCAGCGGATAACATATTTGAAGGGCCTGAGCAGGTCGATGGCAGAGCGGGTTTTGGATGGGGTAACAGGAGAAAACGTGCTAAGACGTACCGGGGATAGGAAGACGTGGAAGGCCATAAACGCTTACGTCCTGAAGGGATATGACGCATAGAAGAAAAAGATAGCCAAAGGCTGCCTCATTACATTTTCCTTGAACTTGACCACAACGAAGATTTTTCCCTTTAGAAAAAAAACATGCTGTAGAGAACCAAGATGGGGTCAAGTTGATATAATGTTTTTCCAAAAAAATCCTTTATGAGACACATTTTGTTGCGAGGGTGACGATTATCCCGTAAACGCATACACTGATGAACAAAAGTACTAGGACAAGAACTATTTTATCTTTTATGAGGCATATTGACAGAAAATAAACAATTTAATTAAAGTAATTTTATTTGATTTACTCAACAAAAGCTTTAACAAGATAAAAAATATTTGTTACAAAATAAATATAATATTTAATATAAATAGCCTTTTGCTTTGATCACAGCCTTCATTCTGTCAGGCATTGACATCACAAGCTTGTTCAATGTATCTAATAGTATCTCCTGCCAAGCAGCTTGTATTTGTTCCCAAAGAGTGTCTTGCGAAGTAACATTAGATTTATCAATTTTTTTTATCCAAAATATCCTATAGATGTTCAATAGCGAAGTTTAAAAAACCTGTTTAATAGAAAATAGGAAAAATTAAATATAACTACTTTTTAATACATTTCTTTTACACCTAATTTTAAATAATCAATATTTATTAACAATTTACTTGGCTTTTCACCCTGTATTTGAATTTCAGTGAGGTTTTTAGGAAAATCACCCCTGTTCTAATACTTTTGCACACTACCGGTAGTGTACAAAAGTGTTAGGACAGGGGTGATTTCAAACTTTTATTTTGATGCCTCATAAAAGATAAAATAGTTCTTGTCCTAATACTTGTGCACACTACTGTATATGCATACAGGTGTAACCCCTACACACTATGATTGATTGGCAAGTGACATCAAGGCCGCACAGCCAGTTTTTTGTTATTGTTGTTTTTCTTTTCTTTTTTTTTTTTAACGGGGCCGGAATGATGATTCCGACATCCAAGGGTCTTTTCTCAACCGAGCTTGGGACCAGCTATGACGCTTAATAAATAGGGGAGTTGTTGTTTTTCCTGGCATATAATTTTTTTCTTAGATGAACTGCCTTAAACAAACCAAACACTTCAGAGAACTTCCAGCAATCTGTAACCTCTAAAGAACACCTACTTCCCTGCTATTTACACATATCTGCATAGATAAATGTTTTCTTGCCTTTCCCAAGTGTTGTAGTACAAGGTGAAAGCCTCAGGCCCCATACAAACTCGATTCCTTTTTTCGTGCAGGTAACCGTTACGGCATCACTTAGATGTCTCAGATTAAATAAAGCTTATTATATACTAGAATAACTCACCATAGAGCACGGATAGCAAGCTAAGCCCACAGACAATTACTACTGAAAGTAATTTTAATCCTCATTAGGAAATCCTAGACGTGTTGGCTGTTGTCATATTAATCATACTAATTGAAAGTTCAAAAGCGTTTCGGCGGTCTTGTAGGAGATAACTTATTCTCCACGATGTGCACTGTGCTGTAATGAATCGCTGACTGAGAAATTGGAGAGTCGTGTTCGAATTCCAGTCGAATTCGTTACGTTACATTCACTAACGCACAAATACACTGGGAAAAATGAAGCCATCTCTCTCCCCAAAATGGGTTAAATAGCAGGATTCATATCTGTGAAAACTATTCTCTCCAAACGATTCGTAATGCAATATTCAATCGAAAAAAATCATTCTTACAATCTAGAATATGTCTCGGCTTTAAATAACCCACAAAGGGTTGATAAACGGTAAAAAAAAGCAAAGCAATCAATCAAACACCGACAGCCACTTTTCAACAGACGCATGCTTATCGTTACTCTGTGGCAAACATTCAGACGAGTTTCACTGTTTCGTTCAACCTGTTCAGACATTTATAATGAAAATGCAACATGCCACATCCACAGGGTTGAATCACCCTCATTCCCAGCCTACTCTATTCGTAAAAAAGGATGTTTCATCCTGCAAACTTCTCCCAAGAACCGCTACTTTGTGGAACAAATTCCCACAGGAGTGCTTCACAGAACACGACTATATAATACTCTTCAAGATGAGGGTCAATCGATGTCTATCTGCTAAAATAAATATAATCTTCCCTTCCTAATTCCTCCTCAATCACACAAATCATTCAGGTTTACGGACACGTCACGTTGGAAGACCGGTTAAGCAACATCAAGTCAGTACCTAGATGAGTGACCTATTGGCAATACCAGATGTTGTAAGCATGCATGTACTGGTGTTGTAATATACAATGGCTCTGAATTGTAAATCAGAGAACCGAGATCTAATTCCAGTTGGGTTCGTTACATTCATTAACGGGCAAATAACCCTGGAGAAAATGCATGAATCAACCCCTTCAGCAACGAGCTACGGGTTAATGAGTAAGACCGTTAAAAACTGTAAATAAAACTTGTATTACTAAACCGTTATTATCTATAAAGAAAGGGTATGCATGTCAAATATGAAGGTTTAGGCATTAAATAACCCATAAAAGTGTTGATAGGCCACTAAACAAAAACAACCACCCAACAAATCATTCAGCTACACTACCTTGCGTGGAGCTTGGGCATTGTATTACGTCATCATTAATTTAAAAATTTAAATAACTTATCTTTATCAATCACCTAAGATATCCCTTTCCTCCTCCCATCAGCATGGCAGATGCTAACCACCCTGAGAATGACTCGTTGAACCTTAAAGACGTCATTGCTTGCTCTGCTGCCTCGAAAACTGGTTCCCTGTTATGCTAGAATATTTTTTTCTTCTGAATCTATCTTCAGTTAAGTGCCATACGTGATACACGCTTTGGGCGATCATGTCTCGAAAGAGACATGACTGACTGGACAGAAGATTATCGCGCAGTAGGTTGCTATTTCTTTCTACGGTAGACTGGTTGCCAATGATTTTTTTCGATTGAACCCAATCTGTCCTGTTATATGACTTATAACGAGAGGGTGTAGAGATGAATTATATTATTACGTAGTAATTAGTGGATGATCAGTTTATTAATTCATAACAAAAGAAAACCGGTCCCCCACTTTATGCCCAGTAGAAGCCTTAATCATGATTTCAACTATTATATTCAGTCATTCAGCTGAGTGCCATAAGTGATATACGCTTTCGACGATCATGTCTCTTTCTAGACATGACTGACTGGGCAGAAGATTATCCCGCAGTAGGTTGCCATTGGTTTCTGCAGTAGACTGGTTGCCATCCATGGCTATAGAACCCAATCTGTCCTGCCATTTAGTTCATAACTGGAGGGAAGAGACGGATTAATACCTTTCCAAAGGATATTTGCGTGTAAGTGAATGCAAGGAATTCAACTGGAATTCGAACTTGGCTCCCCGAGTTCTCGTTCCGAGACGATATCCACTCTATAAGTACATGCTTTGAATATGGCTGTTTCGAATGATCCAGTGCTCCTGCTGTATATTCAGAGATTTTGATAAAATCCAAAGAAGAATCTGCAATATTTTAAGTCCTGACCTGGCATCTTAGCTTTAGTCACTTTCCCTGCGCCATAACCTAGTTTCTCTGTGCCTTTTCTATAAATATTTTCATGGTAAATGTTTAGATGAACTCTTCACTATGGTCAGTCAGTTAAGTGCCATGCGCGATACACGCTTTAGGCGATCATGTCTCGAAAGAGACATGACTGACTGGGCAGAAGATTATCCCGCAGTAGGTTGCCATTGCTTTCTGCGGTAGACTGGTTGCCGACCAAGGCTATAGAACCCAATCTATCCTATTATTTAACCCATAACTGGAGGGAAAGAGGCGGATTAATACCTTTCCCAAGGGTATTTGTGCGTAAGTGAATGCAAGGAATTCAACTTGAATTCGAACTCGGTTCCCCGATTTCTCGTTCCGAGCCGATATCCATTGCGCCACAACGCACATCACTATGGTACCTTGACACAATAAATCTAAGAGCGGTGTTAGACTAACGGCAAGGTCTCATCAATTCACAGTTGAATTGGTTAGATGTAACTATAATTTCTATGTTTACGGCTTCTTTTCTCGGTTGCGGAACTCTCTTCCGGCTTCATGCTTTCCAGCCAAAAGAATACTGTTGTCATATCCGGTCAGGTGCCCCTACCGTGGATCTTAGGGTTCTTGACAGGCTCCAAAAAAATCTGTAATGTGATCGGTACCGATTTGGCAGCTCGACTCCGGCCAATTTCTCACCGGTGGGATGTGTCTTCTCTCTGTCTCTTCTACAAATATTTTCATGGCGTCTGCACCGACGAACTTAAGTCACTAATGCCCTCTCCGACAAGAATTTACTCGTGCAACCAGAGTAGCAACAAGGTTCCACCCTTTTACAATTAAATCAACCAAATGCAGCAAACAATTTTACTCTATCAGATTCTTTTCTCGCACTTCCCGCCTGTGAAACCCCCTTCTGTATACTTGCTTTTCTGACAGATACAAACTACAGAAATTTGAATGCAATGTCAATTCCCATCTCTTATCCACTTGACTCCAGTCCTTTCTACATCACCCCGTATATCTTGTTCTTTTCCTTTCTCTCTACCTTCGCAACTGTCTTCATACCTGCGTTCTCACCTTCTCTTACCCTTTCTCTGAATTTAAATGCAATGTCAATTCCCATCTCTTATCCACTTGACTCCAGTCCTTTCTACATCACCCCGTATATCTTGTTCTTTTCCTTTCTCTCTACCTTCGCAACTGTCTTCATACCTGCGTTCTCACCTTCTCTTACCCTTTCTCTGAATTTGAATGCAATGTCAATTCCATCTCTTATCCACTTGACTCCAGTCCTTTCTACATCACCCCGTGTATCTTGTTCTTTTCCTTTCTCTCTACCTTCGCAACTGTCTTCATACCTGCGTTCTCACCTTCTCTTACCCTTTCTCTGAATTTAAATGCAATGTCAATTCCCATCTCTTATCCACTTGACTCCAGTTCTTTCTACATCACCCCGTATATCTTGTTCTTTTCCTTTCTCTCTACCTTCGCAACTGTCTTCATACCTGCGTTCTCACCTTCTCTTACCCTTTCTCTGAATTTAAATGCAATGTCAATTCCCATCTCTTATCCACTTGACTCCAGTCCTTTCTACATCACCCCGTGTATCTTTTTTCTCTACCTTCGCAACTCTCTTCACACCTGTGTTCCAATCCTCTTGCCCTTTCTCTAACACCTCCTGTAATTGGTTAGTCTTCTCTTCACTCTCCTTCTGCCTAAACTTTTACTTTCTTATGTAGCCCTCTGCGCATCAGTGGCGGTACCACCTTGCTTGGTGTGAAACGATAAAAATGTATTGATCTTCAAAAATGTAAATGCAATGTTAATTGCTATCTACTGCATACTTGATTATTCTCTTCTCTTTAACATTATTAAGAAACGAGAACAATACTATGTTCTTGGTCCTTAATAATTTTTATCTTTTTTCTTATTCTTAAACACTCAGTAACTCTTTGCGTCTTAGTGGCTTTGTCGCCTTGCATAGGATGATATTATTACAAAGAAAAAGCTTTAATAAACGTCATTCTTTCTATCACTCTTTCACGTTCTCTTTTCTTTTCATCGATTTCACCTTGAGGCAAAGAAATCTATTTATTCATAAGTGCGTTTATCAATTTTAGTTGACGATTTATTATAAACGTGTCCCGAGAAATAGATATGCTATTCAAGTTTTCGATTAGTAGAATTTTAGACGTTTAGGAATGAAGTGACGTTTTTTCTACAGAATATCAGATATTAAGAACGTCTGCTTAATCCATGTTTTTGTATCCACTTCTGCCCATATTGGCGAAACGTATATTCATGTCTCCATCAATTGTCACCGTTCAATCTTCAGGTTGGTAATCCCCAATAAATCAAAGTGACATATCTATTTAATCATTTTTCTTTTTTCAATTACATGCGGATCAACAGATTCCGGTAAACTGAAGCGAATCACTGATTAGTTTCCTGGTAAATGAACGAAAGTGAACATCGTTTCTAACTATTGTCGCATAGGAAGATAATGAGAAAACGTTGATTTATATATATATATATATATATATATATATATATATATATATATAGTCATCCACAAACAGATCTGTTTCGCTGTATCACAGCTCATCATTACGGTTAGACTCTCAGGATTGAAACCCGACCGAATTGGCGTCAGTCGGCGATTCTACCTCTGGGCTATGGGCGCTCGGTAGAAGAAGGCAGACTTTTTAGCGTATACGTTATCATTATACACGCCCAATAGCCAGAGTGCTCTAATTCAATACGGAATAATCGATGCGTACATGCCAGAGTAGCTACTGTTATATTTTTATAATCATATCCACAAGCAAGGCAGTTTACTGCCACTGTTGTGCAGGGGTTACATAAGAGGAACGTTATGAGAAAGAGTGACAGGTTAGGGGGTGTCAGGAAGTGGGTAAGAGAAGGATGAAAATACTGATGAGAGTGGAGTGGATGGAGAAAGGAGCATGAGAGAGAGAGAATGCAGGTTAGTGAGATAGGAGATGGCTATTGACTTTACATTTAAATTCTTGGAGATTGTAGCTGTCAGGAAAGCAAGTAAACGGAAGGGAATTCCACAGGCGGAAAGTGAGAGAAAAGAAGCTGTTGGAGTAGTTTTTTTTTTTTTTTTTTTTTTTTTTTTTTGGTTTTTGGTCTTTTGGAAATCGGATAGTTTAGGTTCTAATCCATAAGACTGTGCTGAAAAAGGTAAAAAAAAATGAAGAAGAACAAATTTAAAGATAGTGGTAGTCTCCTTCAGGTCCGCCGGCATTTATCTTAATCTACCTTATCAATTCCTGGTTTGAAAGTCTAGGAGAGTCTGTATGTCTCTCTGCTTGTTTGTTTCTTTCTATATCTATAGTAGAACTCTTTTATATTTTTATACACACATCAAGTCTTACGTATTAATATACACATACATACACACCCATATACATACATAGACGCACACAATGCATACACACATATACATATTCTTACACGCATATGCCTACATCTATATCCATCCAGTTATATCCATGTAGTCAGGCCCTTTCTTAATTTTCATATTTATACATATACGCATACATATACATGCCCATCTACATATGCCAGTGAATTTATACACACACGCGAATTTCGGCGAGAATTTGGAAACACAGGCACTCCTTCACTAACCCTAATTAAAGGTATCAAACAACCCTTTTCCCGAAAATACTGGCAATTGAAAGAAAATAACCTAAATCCAAAGATAAAGTGGAAGCTGATAGGCAAGGCAAGCACCCTTAATAGCTTAACGGATAAATGTAATCTTTGTTTAACAACAAAAAAATTAATATTTTGAAATTTCAATATCAGAATGTACTTCTGAATAAACGTAAGGAAATCATTAGTATGTATTGTCACCGGAATAGATTTAAATTCCAATAATTATCTCCTTCTTTCATTTATTCACAATAGAATTTTTTAAAAGTTCGGCGAAGCAGTAACCTTTTCCCTTCTACCTACCACTACTAACCCAATGGTCAAGCCCATGTCTCCCACTACCATAAGAGAAATTACTACTCATATTCCTCTAGCTTAACCCTATGATAGCCAACATAACCCCACATCTTCCTTTACTAGCCCCTGTCTCAAGCATTAGGATTTTTACTCACTCTTTGATTAAACGAAGTCGACAATGCATGCCTTAAACTGACATGTTGAAAATGGCTATTTCCCCTCTAAATTTTATCTGAATTTGCAGATAAATAAATATATATTAATTTATTCAGAAATTATAACATAAATATGTTATAATATCACTACAAAATTAAACGCAGTACTAGACTGGCGTCGACATCTAATTAGTTTACAGTTGAGCTGGTGAAATATAGGCGTAAATTCTACGTTAAAAGTTTGTTTTCTCGCACTTCTCATTTGTGAAACTCCCTTCTAGCTCCATACTTTCCAGCCAACTTTAATCTGCAAAGATTTAAATACAATCTCAATCGCTATCAACAGTTTCTGAAATGCATAATCACTTGCTTACTGTCGTTAAGCAAAGTCGAGGTTTGTCTGTACTCATATGGGTGATGGCAATGTAACAACAAATACTGCAATGAGTCTAAAGCCTTGTGCCAGACAAAGAGAAGATTATTAGAAAAAAAACAAACCCTCATAGTAGTTTAAGCACCGACGTTAAACATTTAGTAAACAAAAGGACAAGAAACAGAGCATTTATGGCCTTGTGTCAGACTAAGCAATGGTTATTAAACAGACATTTATCATCTACTTATCATCAAAGTTAAGCACTATGGAAGATAATCAACATTTAGATGGGTTACAACTAGTCGATGAACGAAAGAAAGTCATGGTTGAGCAAGATCGAAGTTGATCAGTATTTAGATGGGTAACCGCAAAGGAATACAAGCATGGTTATAATTTTGAAGCCTTCCACCACACTAAACTAAGATCCTTCTTCTTCTTCTTCTTCTTCTTCTTCTTCTTCTTCTTCTTCTTCTTCTTCTTCGTGTGCCGTGTCCATTTAGAACGTAGGCGATCATAGACTTCCACTTGGCTCTGTCCCTTGTCGCTTTCAATATTTTTCCTCATGGTATCTCTCCCAAACCCCGCTCTGTCATCCATTTGCTCAAGCCTATCAAATATATCACGCGCCGCTTTCCCCTGTCTCTTTTTCCTTCTACCCGTCTTGTGAGTATTAAATTCTCCAGGTCCTCCCTCCTCATTACGTATCCCAGGAACCTCGTCTGTCTCTTCCTGATGTTGTGAGTTTTTTCTCCTTTGCATCCTTTCCAGCACCTCATCGTTGCTCACGTGCTCAGTCCATGGTATTCAGCATCCTTCTGTAGAACCACATTTTTGCTACCTCAAGACTCTGTTTCATCCTTAAGATCATCCAACATTAACATCTATACAGAAGGACAGATATCACATAGCAATTCAGCACTCGTTTCTTTGTTTCCAATGAGCATTTCCTGTCTCTCAGAACTCTGGTTAGCTTTTGAAATGCGTCTATGGCCATGCCAGTGCGTCTTTGGATCTCAATGTCGCACTTTCTATCTTCTGTCAGAACACTTCCCAGCTATGTAAATTTTTTACTTGTTTTATTTTAGTTTTTCCGATCTGTACTTGGCATTTTGGGGTCTTCTTTTTGTTGATGACTATACATTCAGTTTTTTTTTAAGTTTATGTTTAGTCCTTTCTTCTCGCTTTCTCTTACTACCTTCTGAAGAAGATCTTGCATTTTTCTTTCCGTGTCTGCTATCAGCACCGTGTCATTTACGTGTCTTACATTGTTGAGATTGTGGCCGCCAATGGCGAATCCTGGTAAGGAACGGAGAATCTGTAATGTGATCAATACCAACTTGGCAGACCGGCTGCAGTCACTCTCTCACCGGTGTGACGTGGCTTCCCTGTGCCTCTACTATAAATACTTTCACGGCTTCTGCTCCGATGAACTTAGATCACTAGTGCACCCCCCAGGTATGAATTTGCACGAGATACTAGATTAGCAACTAGGTCCCACCCTTTTACAATGAAACAGATAAGATGTAACCGCAATTTCTACTCCAACAGCTTCTTTTCTCGCAATTCCCGCCTGTGTAATTACACTTGCTTCCCCGACAGCTACAATTTCCAGGAGTTTAAATAAAACGCCAATAGACACCTCATGACACTCTTCCCATCTACCCAGCCGTCATCCTTGGTATCCTTACCCGTCTATCACCCTCCTTCTGACATTTCTTATATCTAACCACTCTTTCTTATCACTTTCCCCTATGTAACCCCCTGCGCAATAATGGCAGTGTAATGCCTTGCTTGGGGTGAAATGATTAAAAAAGAAAGAAAAAATGTTGAATAGATCCGGTGAAAAAATACATTCTTGTCCTTTTCTGTTTTTGTATACCTTTTGAATTCACTTCCTATCTGTACGTAAGCGGTTTGCTGATAATATAGATTCCTGATTATCCTAACGTATTTTTCGATAATATCGAGGCTGTCGATCCTCTCTATAAAAATACAAATCTTTACAGTTGTTTGAGTCGCGACGCTAAACGATGTCAGTTAATACTTAGATGGGTGACTACAATTTAACACCAAATATTGTAAGGAGTTTGTAACTTTGAGTCACATAATCGAAGATTAGTAAGTAAAACGATAACCTTTGACATTGAGACAAGGAACATGAAGTTTATGATCATGTCAGATTAAGCAAAGATTATTAAATAGACGTTTATAAGCAATGTCGAATATAGTAAATATTTAGATGGGTGACAGCTACTGGTCTTTCGTCACTAAAACATTAATTTTTTTAAATCATATCACCCAGAGCAAGGCGGTAACGCCACTGATGCGCAGGGGGCTAAGTAAAAGTGAAAAGATTGGAAAAGAGAAAACCGGAAACCACATCCTAAACAGGGAACAAGGTATAAGCCTCTTCACCTGTTCAATAGCCGAGGGTGGAGTGTGAACCGGGCGATAATTTAGTCTATCTACTCCAATTAAAAAAAAGAACAAAGAAAAGAGTGAAAAGATTGGGAAAAAAAGCCGGAAACCCCATCCTAAACAGGGAACAAGGGATGAGCCTCTTCACCTGTTCAATAGACGTGGGTGGGGTGTGAACCGGGCGATAGTTTAGTCTATCTACTCCAATTAAAAAAAAAGAAAAAAGAAAAGAGTGAAAAGATTGGAAAAAAGAAAGCCAGAAAGCACATCCTAAACAGGGAACAAGGGATAAAGAAAGGAAGCCATAGTCGTTTAAACACCAACGTTAAGCAACGTCGAAGATGAGCAGTAATAAGATGGGGACCACTTAGTGATCCCAAATATTCCACGCAGCCTTATGCCAGACTATGCAAACTTTAATAAATCAAAAATAAAAAGAATTATCGCCAACTCATAGCTAAAGTTAAGCAGCGTCGAAATTGTTTAGTACGTAGATGGGTGACCGCTGAGTTACAATGATTATTGTAAGCAACTTTAAGTCAAAAGCACCAGATTTCATAAAAATTCTTGTGACATTAAGTTCGAACAAAGTAACGTTATTTTCCAGTTCACATACAAGGAGAGTTTTATTGAGTGATTTGTATTTATGGTTTATCAACCTTTTGCACATTATTTGAAGCGAGAAAATAAAACCGAGTGCAAGGTCGTCAATAAAAAGAGGAGCCCAAAATGCCAACTTAAAGCATACTAAAATCAAGCAGATACAGAAATTTCAATACCTGGCAGGTGTTCTAACAGAAGACAAAAAGTGTGACACTGAGATCCGAAGTCGGATTGTCATGGTCAAGGATGCATTCCAGAAGCTGGGTAGAATATTGAGAGATAGGAAAATTTTGCTAGAGAAGTACACGATTGTTATGTGATGTCTGTCCTCCAGTACGGTAGTGAATGCTGGATATTCTCATCAAAGATGAAAGAGAGACTTGAAGCAACCGAAATGTGGTTCTACAGATGGTTGCTGAGCATAATATATGAGCAATGATGAGGTTTTGGAGAGGATGGAAACGAAAAGAAAACTAATACTTAACATCAGTAATAGACAACCGAAGTTTCGGGACATGTAATAAGAAAGAGGTGCTTAGAGAATCTAATACTCACAGGTTAGATAGAAGGAAAGAGAGACAGAGGAAAGCAGTCCGTAGCATACTTGACGGGCCTGAGTAAGTGGATAAGGGACCGGGGCTTGGGTAGGGATAACAGAAGAAAGCGTGCAAAGACCCACTAGTGATAGGGGAATGTGGAAGTTCACGATTGCCTACATCCTGTAAGAACACGGTACATAGAAGAAGAAGAAAAAGAATCTTCTTAAGACTAGCAGTATAGCTCGGTGTTGCTCGGGTGTAATGAAAGCTTTAAAACTAATCGATGGTCCTGGAGCTCAGACTCTTTGGACGTTGGCACGAAAGACTAAAAATTAATTCAATGTCAATCGTTATCTACTGTTCACCTAATCACTCTTTTCTATTCACAATTATTATCACTGTTTCCTAATTCTTTCAAATCAAGTAATCCCTTGTATCTTGGCTTTTCTGTCTGGCATGATTTAAAACAGATTTAAAAACATACTAGCAGTATAGCCCGGCGTTTCTCGGGTGTAATGAAAGCTTTAAAACTAATCGATGGTCCTGCAGCTCAGACTCTTTGGACGTTGGCAATAGTTGTTTCCAGTTAAAGCAAAACCGTAGACTGAAAGAAAAATGAATGGATGTAAGTCAAATTTTGATTTCCTTGTATCGATATCGAATAAGTTTTTTCGTCGTAAACTGAATTTTCAAGGCTAAATATGACCTCTGAGTAAATGGTATAATGGCTGAGACTAAGAACTACAATTATACCTAGTTAGAGCCAAACCCGAAGCAAAATCTGAAATAAAAGGGCTGAAAAAATACAAACATACAGGCAGATAAACAGACGCACACACAAACATCTTGCCTTATATATATATTATCGATTTTCTGCACTATTGTAAGAACTGCAATCTTGAAACTTCTAAATATCCTTTCTTATGTCTTTGTCTGTGAGTGTATCAAATTTTATTAAAATCGGACCACTCCTTCTATAACCCGATTTTTTCGATTATCGATTTTCGATATTTATCGGGGGTACGTCGACACAAAATCTAGCTAAGTATACTCACAGACGCTTATAGTACAACTGTGTAAATTTTCAAGAAAATCAGTTCAGCCGTTTCGGAGTCTATAGGTAACGGACACACACACACAGAGACACACACACAAAGTTCCATTTCTAAATAAGTTTAGATAGATAGATAATAATGAAAGAATTTGTGACGCAGTTTTGTCATACCCGTCTATTACAACAAATCTGTCCACATGCGTCTAAGTTGGCTGATATTTTGACCAGACACTCCGAAATATACAAGCATGTCTTTCAGTCGGTTGCCTCAAAAGACGAGCAATTTAAAAGGCAGATTTGCAGACGATCATATAAGTCTGAGATTGGGTTGAAGAATCATATATATGCACACTGATGAGTGATGATCAATGAATAAGGGGCGTTCTTTCTACTAGAGTGTGCAGTCATTATGGCACACGCATCACATTTACGCATAGGCTTAAGAAAAATAATAAATTTGGTAGAACTAGCGAGTAAAGTACTATAGACAAGAGTTCCTAGACAAAAGATCGAGGAGCTACTATGTAGAGACGTTATCAAAAAACTTTGACCGTTAATCAAAGCCTAGATGACATCTTTGCATAGTTGCTCCTTGATCTCACCAATATGCCTTATTATCTCATCGTTCAGTTGTTGAATTGATGTTGGCTTGTTGGCATAGACCTTACTTTTGAGATGATCCCAAAAGAAGAAATCTAAAGGCGTCAAGTCGCACGATCGTGGCGGCCAATTGACGTCACTGTTTCGGGAGAGGATGCGACCTGGGAATTTCTCATTTTATGAAGACATTATTGCATTGACTGTGTGGCATGTGACGCTGTCCTGTTGGAACCACAAATCTTCGACATCCATAGAATTCAATTCAGGCCATAATTACCATGACTCACAGGATCAAATAGGGAAATCAAAAAATTTCACCAGTAACAATGTTTTATTTACTGCTAACTTTGACCCGTCTTAATAGTACACCCTTTCACTTACGCACAAATACCCTTGAGAAAGGTATTAATTGGTTTCTTCCTTCCAGTTATGGGTTAAATAATAGGACAGATTGGGTTCTATAGCCTTGGCTGGCAATCAATCTACCAAAGAAAGCAATGGCCATCTACTGCGGGATAATTTACTGCCCAGTCAGTCATGTCTGTTTCGAGACATGATCGCCCAAGCGTGTATCACGTATGGCACTTAACTGACTGACTGATCCCAAAAGAAGAAATCTAAAGGCTTCAGGTTGCATGATCGTGATGGCCAATCGACATCACTGTTTCATTCGTATTAATTTTCACACATTATTGTCATGACTCAAATAACATAATCCGATAGTGAAAAATCAATAAAATTCAACAACGTGTTAAAGTTATCGAAGCCTATTACGAGAATGGACGTTCAAAGAGAAATTCATTTCGGGTAATTCGCGATTTTGTGGTCAACATAATCGACCAACCGAGAGTGCAATTGGGAAAATTGTTCGCATTCGGGCTGATGAAAATCCAAGGCAGATTGTTGAAAAGTCACTGTATCCACAAACGATTACTGTTTGGTATGCATTTGTTTGTTAGTGGAATCATTGGCCGTATTTTTTCGAAAATGATACCAGGAATTCTGTCGCGGTGACAGGCGAGCAATACCGTGCCATGATAACCAACTTTTTTATGGCCTGAATTGAATGCTATGGATGTCGAAGATTTGTGGTTTCAATAGGACGGCGCCACATGCCACAGAGTCAATGTAACAATGTTTTTATTGAATGAGAAGTTCCCAGGTCGCATCATTTCTCGAAACAGTGACATCACTAGCCAACACGATTGTGCAACTTGACGCCTTTAGATTTCTTCTTTTGGGATCATCTCAAAATTAAGATCTCTGTCAACAAGTCAACAACAATTCAACAGCTGAAGGACGAGATAAAAAGGCATTTTGGTGAGATCGAGGAGCAACTATGCAGAGACGTCATCAAAAATTTGGACCATCGAATGGAGGTGTGCCGCCGAAGCCTTGGCGGACATTTGAGCAATATTATTTTTCACACATAATTGCCATGACCCAAATAACATGATCCAATAGTGAAATAAATAAAATTTGACCAATAACACTGTTTTATTTACTGCTAACTTTGATCCGTCTTAATTATTCCAAAATAATTTCAGCACTTATAACTGGAATGAAATACTCAGGAACAGAATGGCAGTAAATAAAACATTGTTACTGGTGAAATTTTTTGATTTTCCTATTTGATCCTGTGAGTCATGGTAATTATGGCCTGAATTGCTATGGATGTCGAAGATTTGTAGTTTCAACATTACGGTGCTACGTGCCATACAGTCAATGCAGCAATGGCCTTATGGAATGAGAAGTTCCCAGGTCGCATCATCTCCCGAAACAGTGATGTCGATTGGCCGCCACGACCGTGCGACTTGATGCCTTTAGGTTTCTTTCTTTGGGGTCATCTCAAAATTAAGCCAACAACAATTGAACATCTGAAGAGTGAGCTAATAAGGCATATTGGTGAGACCGTGAAGCAACTATGCAGAGACGTCATCAAAAATGTTTACCATGAGTGGGTGAGGGTGTTGCCAAAGCCTTGGCCGACATTTGGGCGATATTATTTTTTACACATAATTGCCATGACTTAAATAACAGGATTCAGTAGTGAAAGCAATTAAATTTGACCAATAACACTGTTTTATTTGTTGCTAACTTCGATTCGTCTTAATGGAACACCCTATACTTTTGAAAAAAAAATTCCGGTTGTATTTTATTCATTAAACACATATATTGCCTTTTTTTTATGTCTTTCTGTATTGATCAGGTCACCTCCAGAAAACAGAACATCAAAGCAGATTTTGCAAAGCAAATTTGATTTTCTTGGAGACACATTTTACTCAAGTTTGTGAAATAACCGATGAGCCAATCAGATCAAATGAATGTAATATTCGAATTTAACAGGCCAAAATATATGGGAATTGGCACATTTAATTTCTGAAGTAGTTGTAAAAAAATGTAAAAACTGTAGACCAATGAAATCCGTTTGTCTAGAGAACAGGGGTCATTAATGGGTTTCCTTTCTCGTTGTAAATATTCATGACGTCGTTTTGTTTATTTTATTAGTTTTTTTTTCTATATTTTTCTATATTCTATATTTTTCTATATCCTATATTTTCTATTAAATCTTTCTCTCGTATTTAAAAAACAAAACATTCTCTGTTTAACGTTTGTGGCAACGTAATTATTTAATTTCTTTGCAAGAGTTTTTTTTTTTTTTTTTTTTTTGTAAATTCTACATATTAAAAGATAACTTCGGTTGTTTCTATGGAGTTATCATCATTTACACTATTTTTTATTCGGGCCAATATCCTCATCTTTGTTGTTGTTAACATTTACCTTCATATATATTGTTCTAAAATATCTCTGCTTGAGGTTCTCTTACAAGTCAGAGTTCCAGATAATGCCCATATTATTTGAAGCCGTCCAGACTTTAGCTATACAAATTTGCACATCCTTTTCAGTAGAATTTATTTTGCTTCCAGGGTATCTAAAACATTCGACAGATTTTATTGATTCATCTGAAACAGTTTGTATTGAGCCTTCGTGAATGAAGCCTATGAAACTAGAAAATTCAGGTATTTACTTTATTCGGATTATTGTCTTCATCCTTGTTGCCATTTGTACTACGCTTCGGTCGCCCTTCTTGCCATTTGTACATTTAATAATAGATCATTCTATTTGTCTATATTTCTGAGATGAGGTAGTATTTAAATTATTTACATCATACAGACTATTGTCCTCATCTTTGTTGCCATTTGTACGACATTTAATAATAGATCATTCTATTTGTCTGTATTTCTGAGATGAGGTAGTATTTACAGTATTTACATTATTCGGACTATTGTCCTCATCTTTGTTGCCATTTGTACGACGTTTAATAATAGATCATTCTATTTGTCTATATTTCTGAGATGAGGTAGTATTTAAATTATTTACATCATACAGACTATTGTCCTCATCTTTGTTGCCATTTGTACGACATTTAATAATAAATCATTCTATTTGTTTGTATTTCTGAGGTGAGGTAGTATTTACAGTATTTACATTATTTGGGCTATTGTCCTCATCTTTGTTGCCATTTGTACGACGTTTAATAATAGATCATTCTATTTGTCTGTATTTCTGAGATGAGGTAGTATTTACAGTATTTACATTATTTGGGCTATTGTCCTCATCTTTGTTGCCATTTGTACGACGTTTAATAATAGATCATTCTATTTGTCTGTATTTCTGAGATGAGGTAGTATTTACAGTATTTACATTATTCTGACTATTGCCCTCATTTCTGTTGCCATTTGTACGACGCTTCGACCGCCGTACGCTGCGCTCCCCAAGTGTTAGGAATTTCGAACTAAAGCCCCTTACCACAACCGCCGGGATACATCATCTCCACTCCTTAGAGACACATTGGACCAGTGGATATGGACGTTGGTTGGTTCCTGACTTGATTTGTGAGTTCGCTGCCGGGCTGCAGCGGTGGTGAACGAGTGGCTTGCTGGGTTGGAGGGAGATAGTTCATGACACGACTTCTAATCGAGGCTTTGCGAGGGGAGTGGGGATGATGTGCCCCGGTGGTTGTGGTAAGTGGTTCGGTTCGAAATTCCTAATACCGGGGAAGCGCAGCGTACCGCGGTCGAAGCGTCGTAGAAATGGCAACAAAAATGAGGACAATAGTCCAAATAATGTAAATACTACCTCATCTCAGAAATACAGACAACTAGAAGGATCTATTATTAAATGTCGTACAAATGGCAACAAAGATGAGGACAATAGTCTGTATGATGTAAATAATTTAAATACTACATCATCTCAGAAATATAGGCAAATAGAATGATCTATTATTAAATGTACAAATGGCAACAAAGATGAGGACAATAGTCCGATTAATGTAAATGCTGTAAATACTACCTCATCTCAGAAATACAGACAAATAGAATGATATGTTATTAAACGTCGTACAAATGGCAACAAAGATGAAGACAATAGTCCGAATAATGTAAATACTGCAAATACTAACTCATCTCAAAAATATAGTCAAATAGAAAATTCAAATTCGACAAAAAAATGAACTGTTGCCGCTATATCCGAACTGAAGTTGCTTGATTCTCACTTTCCAACCTTGATATTCAAAATTGTTTAAGTGGTTCTGTGGGAAAGGGTGTCCTTACATTCCGCTCAGACGCAACTTTGAAAACCTTTTAATCATCTCACCCCAAGCAAGGCATTCCACTGCCACTATTGCGCATGGGGCTACATAAGGGAAGGTAAAGAGAAGGAGTGGTTAGACATAGGGAATGTCAGGAGAAAGGTGACAGATGAGTAAGGATAGCGAGGATGAGGGTCGGGCAGATGGGAAGTGTGTTTTTTTTAATCATCTCACCCCAAGCAAGGCATTCCACTGCCACTATTGCGCATGGGGCTACATAGGGGAAGGTAAAGAGAAGGAGTGGTTAGACATAGGGAATGTCAGGAGAAAGGTGACAGATGAGTAAGGATAGCGAGGATGAGGGTCGGGCAGATGGGAAGTGTGTTTTTTTTTAATCATCTCACCCCAAGCAAGGCATTCCACTGCCACTATTGCGCATGGGGCTACATAGGGGAAGGTAAAGAGAAGGAGTGGTTAGACATAGGGAATGTCAGGAGAAAGGTGACAGATGAGTAAGGATAGCGAGGATGAGGGTTGGGCAGATGGCAAGAGTGCTTGATAGAATGGGAGCAGGTTAGTGTGTCAGGAGGTGTCTATTGGCCTTACATTTAAACTCCTGGAGATTGTAGCCGTCGGGGAAGCAATCGTTTGGAAGAGAATTCCGCAGTCGGGAAGTGCGAGGAAAGAAACTGTTGGAGTAGAAGTTACGGCTGCATTTTATCGGTTTCACTGTAAAAGGTTGTTATCTAGTTGCTAATCTAGTATCTCGTTCAAATTCGTATTTAGGGGACACTAGTGATCTAAGTTCAAATCAAACGAATTAAATGAAAACCAAATAATTTTTTATCCTTTCATCCCAAGCAAGGCGTAACCGCCACTAGTACACAGGGGGTTACAGTGAGAGAAAAGACTGAGTGCAGGGTTCTCGAAAAAGGGATAAAAGATGGCTGAGATTCAGTAAGACAAAAGATGGAAATTGACGTTGGATTTAAATTTTCGATGATTGTAGCTATCAGGGAAGCAAGTAAATGTAAAGGAGTTCTACAGGTGGGAACTGTGAGAAAAAAAAACTGTTGGAGTAAAAGTGGCAGTTCGATTTAAGTATTTCAACGGTAAATAGGAGGGACCAAGCGGACAATCTAGTAGCACACTTCAACACATGTGATCAGGGAACCAGGGAAAAAAACTTGTCAGAGCAGTAGCCATGGAAATATTTGTGAAAAGACATGGGGGAAGCCACATTATGTCGATGAGAAAGTGACTGAAGCCGAGATGCCATGTCAGGATCAATAACATTGCAGATCCTTCTTTGGATTTTGTTGAGAATCTCGAGATGAATAGCAGAAGCACCAGACCAGATATGGTAACAGTATTCAATGTACTGATGAATGATAGATTTACAAATGTGCAAAATGGATTCTGATAAGAAAATTTTTCTGGTTCAGCACAGTGACCCAACCGTCCTTAGTAGTAGATTCAGTTATAGATTTGATGTAGTAGTTCAGGTCGGTTGAAAAGGTGAAACCAAGGAAGCGGAGGGTGTTGCTCTTCAGGGGCCTTGCGTCACCCGTTCTGATGACTGGCAGGAAAGTTTTTCTCTAGTGGTTCTGCAGCTACTCTAGCATCTGCGCATCGCTCATTCAGTAATGAATTAGAGCACTCTAGCTGTTGGCGTATGATGTATCACACGCTAAAAGTCTGCCTCCTTCTACCGAGCTCACATAGCTCAGAGGTAGAATCGCCGACTGATGCCAATTCGGTCGGGTTTCAATCCTGGGTAAAAGTAATCGGATGTCTAACTGTATTGACGAGCTGTGATACAGCGAAACAGATCTGTCTGCGGATGACTATTTACGCTCTCATACTCTGATTGAGCACTCTGGAAGAATGATAGACTTTGAAAAACAGTAGCTACTCTAGCATCTACGCATCGCTCATTCAGTAATGAATTATAGCACTCTAGCTATTAGCGTATGATATATCACACGCTAAAAGTCTGGCTCCTTCTACCGAGCGCCTACAGCTCAGAGGTAGAATCGCCGACTTACGCCTAATCGGGCGGGTTTCGATCCTGGGTTAAAAGCAATCGGAATCTAACCGTACTGATGAGCTGTGATACAGCGAAACAGATCTGTCTGCGGATGACTATATATATACATTGTTAAGTATAACAGACAATCAATGACTAAACATCGTATTTTGGCTTTAATTTCAGGTGAAATAAAAACAAAAGTTTCTCTTTCGTAACAGTTGATTTATTTTATTTATTTTTGTGTTTTTAGATATATATATATATATATATATATATATATATATATATATATATATATATATATATTGTATCAAGGCATCAGATAATTTTCTAAGCATATGCTGTTAAATATAAGAGACGATGAATGTCTATTATGTTTAATCATGAGCCGTTCTAAACATCGTATTTTGGCTTTAATTTCAGGTGAAAATAAAAACAAAATTTCTCTTTCGTAATAGTTGATTTATTTTATTTATTTTTGTGTTTATATATATATATATATATATATATATATATATATATATATATATACGAACTAAATCTAAAAGTGAGCCAAAAGTCGACCGCGGTTTCACTCGCCGGATCGTCAGGACTAACAAATTAAGCAATAACCGCAAATGAAATAGCACTGATGAGAAGTTACCAAACCAAAAACAAAGGGTAAAACAATCTTTATTGATAACAACAAAAACAAAACAAAAATTAAAAACAAAAATTAAAGTAAGTGATTTTTTAAATGAATGCACTTATTTAGAATTTCTGTTTTAGAATTGAGCAAATTATGGGATGGCTCAAATAAAGCTATTGCCAATTTTTCTACACCACAAAGTTGGCAAAACTAACTACCTACTTTATATTTAGGGCATTTTTTATTATTTCCCATTTGAGAATGGGGTCTTTATTAGTAGTATTTTTTAGATGGCATACATACGTAGCTAAGGCAGTGTTGTGGCTATATTTTATGTGTTTGAATGAACTGTCATGATTGTAAAATCTTCTTTTAAATATGTCGTGAGTCGCTCCAATGTAGGACTTAGGATTGATATCGTTTTCATCTTTATAAACCCTAACACCGTACACGACACTAGACTGTTAGCAATCACCATTAATGGGGCATTCATTCTTTCATCTACAATTACATTTAAGTTTGGAATTACGTGTCTCATGTTTATTTAACTTACTCTTATTAATACCACTAATAATTTTACCTACATTAGGCAAACATGAATAACTTAATAATATTTCTATTGAAAATTTTATGTAGACAATTATCACTACCAAAATGCCTGTCAATTAAGTTAAAAAATATAGTTCCAATTTTAGTTTTAACTTCCATTCTCTCTCTCTCTCTCTCTCTCTCTCTCTATATATATATATATATATATATATATATATATATATTGATTGGTTGATTTATTGATTGATTTTGTTTTCTTAATACTTATTAGGTGTGTATTGTCAATAGTAGTACTTCTGCAGCAAAGCGGTCGACCCTGCTTTTCTCAGGGGAATTGACATGCGGAACTGCACTGATTCACGACCTACATTTGAATCCAAGTTGCATGGGCACTGCAAAGGCCACACCCCGGTTAACGGCATCGACATGCCGGCTACACTGTGCGAGAGTAGTTAGATGGGTTTCTTGGCCCAACCGGCGTTGAAAGGAAGTGCCTCTTCCGAATTCACCTGGCCAAGCTGCCAGTTGCTACTCTGTGCGTAGGAGGTGCGCCTCAGAGATCAACGGATCTAACAGTGGGCAGATTAACTTCTGAGGAGAGGGACGGAGTAACCTCAACATCCGCGATGCAAAATCAACCGGCAAACCATTGCACTCTTTTGCCTTGGATCTCATCATGAACCACAATTAGATAGGAGGGGCTGACCACAACAGCACAAAATAGGCAACCTAACTGTATGGTGATGATGAATGCTCATCAACCTTCTGCTAGTTATTTAAAGACAAATATTTTTAATAATCTTGGAATTATTTCGAACTTTTGTTTTTATCTTGGTTGATATAGGTGTTATAATAGACACAACGTTTCGACCAAGTACCCTCTGGTCATCATCAGGTGTCCATAAATTGGCTGATGTGGATTATCTCGTTGATTATAATAAATACGAAATAAATAGAAAAATATTTTTAGATTGTAAGAATGTTTCTGAAATAATGATTTACTGATACATCACCTGTTAATTAACCCTTTGCTGAGGGGAGAAGAAGTGGGTTCATACCTTTCCTTTGCCCGGAAGTGAATATAACGAACACGGTGGAAATTGGAACTCGACTCTTCAATTTCTAATTCCGAGCCGTTATCTATCACGCTACATGCACATCAAATATTCGCCATGTTTAGTGTTGCTTAACTTTGGTTATCGTTTATGAACAGGTGTTTTAACGTAATAGGACAATATTTATTTACCCATCCTTACTTGTCAGTCAGTCAGTCAGTTAAGTGCCATACGTGAAACACGCTTGGGCGATCATGTCTCGAAAGAGACATGCCTGACTGGGCAGAAGATTATCCCGTAGTAGGTTGCAATTTCTTTCTGCGGTAGACTAGTTGCCGACCAAGGCTATAGAACCCAATCTGTCCTATTATTTAACCCATAACTGGAGGGAAGAGACGGATTAATACCTTTCCCAAGGGTATTTGTGCGTAAGTGAATGCAAGGAATTCAAACTCGGTTCCCCGATTTCTCGTTCCGAGCCGATATCCACTGCACCACAACGCACATCCATCCTTCCTTGAGGCGAATTATAATAAAAAAAAAATGGTCGGCTTTTAGAGTGGGGAACACGAGCGCATACTCTCGGGCCAAGTCTCAAAATTTACCCAACCTCAGCATACGCGAACTGGGCACTACGCTTGTCTCAGTATGTTTAACATGTCTCAGCAAAACTTAACCGGTCTTTGCTTGTTTTAGCTGGTCGTACCATGTAGCAAGTCTATCTAATCTAAACTTATTTATAAATGGAACTGTGTGTGTGTCTGTGTGTGTGTCCGTTACCTATATACTGCGAAACAACTGAACAGATTTTCTTGAAAATTTACACAGTTGTACTATAAGCGTCTGCGAGTGTTCTTAGCTAGGTTTTGTGTCGAGGTACCCCCGATAAATATCGAAAATCGATAATCGAAAAAATCGGGTTATAGAAGGAGTGGTCCGATTTTAATCAAATTTGATACACTCATAGACAAAGACATAAGAAACGATATTCAGAAGTTTCAACATTGACAATAGTGCAGAAAATCGATAACATATTTATATATAAAAGGCAAGATGTTTGTGTGTGTCCATTTATCTGCCTGTATGTCTGTTATTTTTTTGTTTTGTTTTTTTTCAGCCCTTTTATTTTAGTGTTTGCTTCGGGTTTGGCTCTAAGTAGGTATAATTGTAGTTCTTAGTCTCAGCCATGATACTATTTACTCAGAGGACTTATTTGGCCTTCAAAATTCAGTTTACGACGAAAAAAACTTATTTGATATCGATACCAGGAAATCAAAATTTGACTTCCATCCATTCATTTTTCTTTCAGTCTACGGTTTCGCTTTAACTGAAAACAACTATTGCTTTTTAGTCTTTCCTGTCAACGTCCAAAGAGTCTGAGCTCCAGGACCATGGATTAGTTTTAAAGCTTTCATTACACCCGAGCAACGCCGGGCTATACTGCTAGTTAATGAATATAGAAATAAACATTTACATATATCATTTACATATATTTTCATTTTGTAATAATTTGCATTTATACATATAATTTACATATATATTTTCCAACTGAACGCACAACGGTTCTGGGAGAATGCAATAATCAATCTCTTATTATAATTTTTTTCTTATTAGCGAGGTTTGCCGTTCTTTTTTTTTTTTTTCTTTCTTTCTTTTTGTTGGTTTTTTTTTTTTCGTAAATCTAATTTCGCCGTTAGACATTTGAGCATATATGTATATATCTACACCACACTCAGTCGGTCAGTCAGTTAAGTGCCATATATGATACACGCTTGGGCGATCATGTCTCGAAAGAGACATGATTGACTGGGCAGAAAATTATTCCGCAGTAGGTTGCCATTACTTTCTGCGGTAGACTGGATGCCGACCAAGGCTATAGAACCCAATCTGTTATGTTATTTTGACTGATAGCTAGAGGGGGAAGAGATGTATTATATTATTAAGTAGTAATTAGCGGGGGATCAGTTTATTACTTCATAACAATAGAAAACTGATCCCACACTTTATGACCAGAAGAAGCCTTAATCATCTTTCCAACTATTATATTCAGTCAGTCAGTTAAGTGCCATACGTGATAAATGCTTTTGGCGATCATGTGTTGAAAGAGACATGACTGACTGGGCAGAAGATTATCCCGCAGTAGGTTGCCATTGCTTTCTGCGGTAGACTGGTTGCCAGCCAAGGCTATAGAATCCCATCTGTCCTGTTAATTGACTCATAGCGAGATGGGGAAGAAATATATTATATTATAAAGTAGTGATTAGTGGGGGATCAGTTTATTACTTCATAACAATATAAAAACGGTCCCCCACTTTATTTCCAGTAGAAGCCTTAATCATGTTTCCAACCATTCAGTCAGTCAGTTAAGTGCCATACGTGATACACGCTTTGAGCGATCATGACTCAAAAGAGACATGACTGACTGGGCAGATGATTATCCCGCAGTAGGTTGCCATTGCTTTCTGCAGTAGACTGGTTGCTAGCCAAGACTATAGAACCCAATCTGTCCTATTATTTAACCCATAACTGGAGGAAAGAGACGGGTTAATACCTTTCCCAAGAGTATTTGCGCGAAAGTTAGTGCAAGGAATTCAACTGGAATTCGAACTCGGCTCCCTGACTTCTCGTTCCGAGCCGATATCCACTGCACCACGACGCACATCCAGACACACTATATATCCTTATAATGGAGCCTTACATCAGTGAGCAGGCCCGGTGTGAAAGTGAAACCGTTGAAAGGAAGGCCCCGATACGGTGCACATTCTCTCCTGATGACACCGAATTTATTTAAATATAAATTCGACAGGAACATATTATAAGAAATTCAATTAAATTATCTGCCGTAGAGAGGCTCGATGGAAATGTCATTGACATGAGAAGCATTATACATTCAGCTTAATTCAGGTGAGTTTCAATTATTTTCCACTAATGTCCTTCTTCTTTTTCCGTATTATGGACATACACAATTGTTATTTCATTTTTCATCATAATTCGATTTCTGCTATGGTCGCCCTACCTACCAAGTCTGCGGAAAGACCAAAGGCAAGTCGTGGTGTATTGTGATAGCTCCATTTCATGTTTTTGTCTATCTCCCCCAACATCCCTAGCGTTGCATAGACAAAGTTCTCCTTATGGTGTAGACTGAACTTAACAAGACAATTTTTTGTGTATCTCTTAAGCTGGGGTTTCCAGAGATTCTTTGAATGAGTTGTTTTGTTTCATTTTTATCATTCCAAGTGCACCTGCTATCACTGGTACGATTCTTGTTTTCAGTTTCCCAATTTTTTTTATTTCATTTTCCAGGTCTTGACAGTTTTTCAAATTCCTTGGTTGCTATGTTACAATCCGCTGGACAAGCCATATCAATTAATAGGCAAGTTTTTTCTTTTTGGTTTTTAACAATGGTGTCCGGCCTATTTGCTTCAATTTTTCTGTCTGTGTAGATGGTGTAATCCCATAGAATAGTGACATCCTCTATTTCTGTAACCGGTGCAGGGTGATGTTCATACCAGTGTTTGTTTACATATTTTCCATAGTGTTTGCACATTGTCCAGTGCAAATATTGCCCCACTCTATAGTGACGATTTTTATATTCATTTGGGGCAAGTACAGACCATCCTGAGATTAGAAGGTCTATTGTTTCTTGGTATTTATCATAGAACCTGCATTTTGGATCCACATTATTATGTATAATATTTGCCTGAAAGTTTCTAGTGAAAAGACTTTGGTCTTGCGCTGCAAGAATAAAGCCTTCAGTCTTAGACTTTAATCCAGATGCACGCAACCATCGATGAGTATTAACATTGGATTTATTAGCATGTTCTGGATATTGTCCATGCAAAGGTTTGTCTTGCCAGCGTTGTTTCATCTGTTCAATTCTTGGCTTTCTTTTTCATATTTTCTGCCGCAATATTTGGTTCTTGGCTTCTGTTTTGCCATTCTATAGAATCTACTAAATTTAAATCTTGTTTGCATTTACTGCCTACTTTCTTCTTTCTTTATTATTATTATTAGTAGTAGTGTTATTTGATCTGATACCCTCTCTGTCACTAAGAGGTTTCGGCTGGGGAATGATGACCATATTATGGGGATACTTAACATCTTTTAGAAAGAATTAGCCACGACAGACAGGCCCAAAATCTAGCATTGTGGTGTGGGGTTCCGTAAGCTAAAATACTTGCTTTGTGAAGGGAATTTAAACAGCGCCAAGTGCTGTATTGTATGAAATATTGTTCAACTCGTTCTGCCGTCGTAACGGGTTATATTTTTTCCAAATAAACGCGTAATTTCATTGCTCTTCAACCAATACAAATGGACAGTGAATGTTATGAAATTGGTAGGCCATATTATGTATCTGATATTGTTCAATTTGTTATTGTGGACAATGTTGTTTTTGTTACGGCTGTATATTTTGTGCCTTTCTTTTTGTGTTGTGAATAAAATTATATAGATTTTGTAGGTTTTTGAATGTTTTTATTTATATTTCTTCATTGGATAAATATTGAAGACTGAAAATATTAAATGCTCTTTAATGGAAACCTATAATTATATCAGATTTGATTTTAGAAGAGTGGTTTGAATAGAAACTGACCAGGTCGTTTTTGTTGGTAGTTTTTCTGTAGACGTCAAAATCGAGTTCGTTATTGTTTCTGTGTAATATGATATCTAAGAAATCAAGTGTATAGTGGGTTTCCATTCTAAAGGTGAAGTCTATTGTAGGTTCAATATTGTTATGTTGGTTGACAAGATCTCATTGAGAATTTTATAGATATAATAGCAAGGGGTCTTCTCTGTATTTGAAATACAGAGACGAAGAGTTTTTTTTTTTTAATCGTATCACCCCCAAGCAAGGCGGTAACACCACTGATGTCAAGGGGCTACATAAGAGTAAAAAGATTAATTAGAAGAGAGTGAAGACTAAAGACGAACCAGTTAGAAAGGGGCAAGAGAAGGATAGGAATACAGGTGTGATGACAGTTGCAAAAGGTGGAGAGAAAGGAAAGGATATACGGGGTGGTGAAGAAAGAACTAGAGTCGAGTGGTTAAGAGATGAGTATTGACATTGCATTTAAATTTCTGGAGGTTGTAGCCGTCAGGAAAAAAAAAATATGGAAGCGAGTTCCACAGGCGGGAAGTGCGAGAGAAGAAGCTTCAGGAGTAGAATTGTCGTCTGCATTTGGTTAATCTAACTGTGAATGGGTGGGACCCAGTTGCCAACCTGGCTGCACGAGTAAACACCTGTTGCAGAGGCACAAGTTTAGTGGTGGAATGTTTTTGAATAGGTCCATTTCTAGAAACTCTAAGAATAGACAAGAGAGGACACCACTAAGAAGCGATCCCATCGGTAAACCAAATTTTGATCTATAGCTGATTTTTTAAGCGCCGAAAGTATAGGGTACCCAGCGAGGATCGAACTCACTACACAGTTGTAATAGGTTCTAGCAAACAAGCTTTCTATCCAATACACCACGTCGAGGTACCCCAAAACTTTGAGATTCCAATTAATATATTAATTTTCTAAGCGCAGCTGAAATGTGACACATGGCCGAATGTATGGGACACACAGTGAGGATCGAACTGACTACTCAATTGAAACAGATTCTAGCGAGACAAGCTTGCTAACCATTACACTAAGCCGCGATGCTCACGTCATTTTCTAAGCGCCACTTAGATGTGGCACAAGGCCGAAAATGTGAAGTACCAAGTGAGGATCGAACTCACTACTCAGTTGTAAGCTTGCTAAGCATTACACCACGTGAGGTGCCCCAAATTTATGTTTGTAGAAGTGGCCATCGAAAGTAAAAAAAAAACCTTGCTTGGTGATTAGATGCCACTGCTTTATGATTTTGTGTGTAGAGAGAGATAATTTTGTTTTTTTCGTAGATTGAATTTCTTCTCTATAGGAATATTTCTGAGATGACGTAGTATTTACATTATTCGGACGATTGTCCTTATTTTTGTTGCCATTTGTACGACGTTTAATAATAGATCATTCTATTTGTCTATATTTCTGAGATGACGTAGTATTTACGGTATTTATATTATTCGGACTAATATCCTCATCTTTGTTGCCATTTGTACGCCGTTTAATAATAGATCATTCTATTTGTCTATATTTCTGAGATGAGGTAGTATTTACAGTATTTACATTATTCGGACTATTGTCCTCATCTTTGTTGCCATTTGTACGACGTTTAATAATAGATCATTCTATTTGTCTATATTTCTGAGATGAGGTAGTATATCATCATCATTTTTCCATCACACCCAATGGTGCATAGGGCAGCAACTTTTTGTTGCTGTTCCTGTAACAAACTGTTTTTTACGGGACAGGGTTGTTAGCCCTACATCCAACACCCAAGCCCCAAGCCCCAAGCCCCAAGCCCCAAGCCTGGAAGAGCGATGGACCATTCTTGGTTCTTACGTTTACAGCATCTGGTATTCCCAAATGGTCACCCATTTAAGTACTAACCAGGCTCGGTGTTGCTTAACTTCGGTGATAGGACGGGAACCGGTGCATTCAACACGAAATAGCCGTAGACGAGTTAGTATTTACAGTATTTATATTATTCGGACTATTGCTCTCATCTTTGTTACCATTTGTACGACGTTTAATAATAGATCATTCTATTTGTCTATATTTCTGAGATGAGATAGTATTTACAGTATTTACATTATTCGGACTATTGTCCTTACTTTTGTTGCCATTTGTACGCTCCGGCTTTCTTCAAGTGCTAGAAATTTCCAACCGAACCCTTTTCCCTCGATTGGAAGTCATGAGTTATCTCCCTTTAACTCTGCAAGTAACCACTGCTGTAGCCTGTTACTGAACTTAGGAACTAACCAATGTTTATGATCCACTGAGTCATGTGTTGTTAAGGGCAAGAACAATTGAATTTTTGGGACGTATAATCCTAATGTCCAGTAACCTTTTTTTCCAGAGTTCATATTGCAATTATTTTATGTTAATGGTATTCACTAGCATTTTTGATGTTAATGGTTTTCTCGAGTATTTTTGATGTTAATGGTTTTCTCTAGTATTTTTGATGTTAATGGTTTTCTCTGGTATTTTTGATGTTAATGGTTTTCTCTGGTATGTTTGATGTTAATGGTTTTCTCTGGTATTTTTGATGTTAATGCTTTTCTGTAGTATTTTTTATGTTAATGGTATTTTCTAATATTTTTGATGTTAATGGATTTCTCTAATATTTTTTATGTTTAATGGTTTTCTCTAGTATTTTGATGTTAATGGTTTTCTCTAGTATTTTGGATGTTAATGGTTTTCTCTAGTATTTTGATGTTAATGGTTTTCTCTAGTATTTTGATGCTAATGGTTTTCTCTAGTATTTTGATGTTAATGGTTTTCTCTAATATTTTTGATGTTTAATGATTTTCTCTAGTATTTTGTTGTTAATGGTTTTCTCTAGTATTTTGGATGTTAATGGTTTTCTCAAGTATTTTTTTATGTTAATGGTTTTCCATAGTATTTTTGATGTTAATAGTATTATTAGGAATATTAGTGTACAAGGATTTTATGTATAAACTGGTCATATATTTGTCTTCGATTTCTATGCTTCTTAATTTGTTTAAAAGAGTTGCTGGAGATCTTTTTATATGTGACGGGCTTATTTTATTAAGATGTTGCTTAGTTCGCTGGCTAGCTTTTGTAGGGCACTGCCTATTCCAGATATGATCAATCTTATTGCTATGTCTGGTTTATGTGTTTTTGGTAGTCCGTATAATATGCCTGTTTTTTGGATGGTGTACAATAAGTTTGAGACAGAAGGTGTCTTCTTTTTTAGTAATATTCTTTCTGTCGTTATTGAATTTATGTATCAACATATACAAAAAGATTTTTAAAAATCCAAAGAAAACTGTTAATTTTCATCTCTTTTTAACATATCATAAGGATGTGTTTTATCAACGGATATTTTCAACCAGAGCAGCGAAGCAATTATTTGAGAAATAAAAACCTTGCCAGGATTCGTCATTGGCGGCCACAATCTCAATAATATCCGACACTGTGCTGATAGTAAACACAGAAAGGAAAATGCAGGACTTTCTACAGAAGTTAGCAAACGAAAGTGAAAAGAAAGACCTGAGCATAAATCTCAAAAAACTGAATGTATGGATATAATCAAAAGGAGGAGACCAATATGCCAACTCCAAGTCGAAGAATCTAAAAAAATAAAACATGTAAAATATTCCAAGTACCTGGGAAGTGTTTTGATAGAGGATAGAAAATAACACACGGAGACACAAAGACGCACTGGCATGGCCAAAGACGCACTGGCATGGCCAAAGACGCACTGGCATGGCCAAAGACGCATTTCAAAAGCTAACCAGAGAAAGACAGAAAAACAGAAAGACAGGAAAATCTCATTAGAAACAAAGAAAAGAATACTGGATTCCTATATGATATCTGTTCTTCTGTATGGAGGTGAATGCTGAACGATCTCATCAAAGATGAAGGAGAGGCTTGAGACAGCAGAAATGTGGTTTTATATAAGGATGCTGAGAATGTCATGGACAGAGCACGTGTGCAACGATGAGGTGTTGGGAAGGATGAAAACGAGAAGAAAACATAATAAATATCAGGAAGAGATAAATGAAGTTCCTGGGACACATACTGAGGAAAGAAGGCCTGGAGAACTTGATACTCACAGGTCGGATAAATGGCAGGAGAGACAGGGGAAAGCAGCGCTACATTTATTCAGATATTATAATTATGGAATAATTTATTTTTGTAAACCATATTAACGTGTTTGAACAGATAAACACCTTTGATTTGATGCGATTGGCTCA
>JBBBDQ010000999.1:607500-617500 GCA_037127315.1 Ascarosepion bandense
TATAGATTTAATTATTTAGTTTTTGGTCACAATTAAACTAGACCAGTACACAGTTGTATTAAAAAGTGTTCAGTACAAATATATTGTAGAACTTTTGAGTATTTTTCATTTGTAAACGAGTTATTACGCAACCACGGTTTCTACCTTCCGGTGTCTTCAGGCGATTTACAATAACTGATTTTACCGTTTGTTAAGAACACTCACGTAACAGGTATTTTTATGAACGCGCAATTTTCAAAATTAGGAGAACTGAGAACGTTTTCATCCATGAATAGGTATTTGTTGGTATGATTACACTTGGTTATAATTGCTGTTCTTTCATTTAGTAATTCATTTTTGTTCGGAAATAACATAATAGCCAACTTTTCTTCCTGGTATAGTCTACATATTTTGCCACCGTTGTACGGCTTGGCTGTTTTCACTATACTCCACATTATGTCTGGGGCTTTTCCATATTTTAACATATACACACACACACACACACACATATATATATATATATATATATATATATATATATATATTGTGTGTATTTTGGCGGCATTTTTTCATTAATGCAGGCTTCATTGGTATATTAACACACAGTAAACTTAAATGTTCTATGTTTACTGTGTGCTAATATTTATTCTTTGATGATGGCTTATGTGAGCCGAAAGCTTAGACCCAATAAAAAATCAACAATTACTGTGATTTTTTGTTGTCTTTCAACGATATCACCATCAAGTATATCAGACGGTACGAACGGATCCTACACACAATTAATAGACAAAACTTGTCTATATTATTCAGTGAAACCTGCATTAATATATATATATATATATATATATATATATATATATGTGTGTGTGTGTGTGTGTGTGTGTGTGTGTGTGTGTGTGTGTGTGTTTAGGCAGCAAATTTTCTTTTAAACATGTCAGATTAAATAAATTGCAAATATTGTGTCTGATTATTTTTAATAAAATCCGTTCATACTCAGGGATAATCTTTCACGTATTGTAATTGAAAGATGTCAGAAATGAGCTGAAGATCATCTCGGAAAGAGATTGAAAGTACTTGGGTACCTTAAGAAATGAATGATAACATCTGTCAACGTTACAGCTCATTTCTGACATCTTTCAATTATAATACGTGAAGGATTAACCGTGAGTATGAACGGATTTCATTAAAATTAAGCAGACACAATGTTTGCATTTTGTTTAATCTGACAAACACATACATATATATATATATGTGGGGGGGGGGGGGGTTAATTGGGAACAAATATGGATTGGAATTCAATAGAATGCTGTGATAAAGAACAAATAGGAAACGTTTGTCAATCTCACTTTTATTGAAGTTTCATCAGAGAATGATATATGGAGAAAAAAGAAGAAAGAAAATCTAGTTTGATTTTCATTTGTGTTGGGACGCCCGCGCCTATTCGGCTATAATGGACTATTCCATTACTATGTAAAGTAATGGTGGCATATACGTAGGTAGAGTGTGCCGAGCAGCCGATCGACAAGTCAGTCGTAGACTTCCGGTGACGACCCGGAAGTACCCATTGCTCATACTACGTCTTACGACGGTTGAGACGATTAACCCTTATTCTTGTATTGGATACTAATAACCTTTGTAAATACTATTTTCACGGAATACAACAATTAACCTATTCCTGTTGTTGAGTTATTTATTCTTACTCACGACATAACAATTTGTTAATCAGGCTTCACGTGCATTTGACTGGTCAAACAACGTTCTCATAATTTATGACTTTTCGAATAACTTTTTCTAGAATATCTACTTTTCAAGGTCAAATTTTGGAGAGCCATACACTTAAATCTTTTTCGAAGGATTCTAACCGTGATCGATTTTTGTTTTGAAAATTGTTTATTACCGAATAGCTTGCTTTTTATGTATTATATTATAGTGTCCCAATAAATGTCCTCACTTTTTAAATGACGATAAATCCTGTGTTTATTGACTTGCAAATAAGTTTCATGATTACAATTAGATATTAAATGAAATGAATGGATCTGGAAAAAGAAAACATACCAAAATTTATAGGAAGTCAAAAAGTGAATGCCGTTTTAATGAACACCCTGTATATTGTCCATAAGTTTTTTTTAATTATAACGATGATAAAATCGTATGGTAAATTTAAGGGAGCTTTAATTTTGATATGTACACTGACTGTGATTTGGACTTCTTTCGAAACAAATGTAATTTATGAAAATTTGGGTGCCTGGCTATGATCGTCTTATACACACCAGCGTGACGCGACACACCGGGTGGAAGTCAATGGTTTAGATATGTGAACAAAAGAGTGTCAGTTTCTAGGTACCTCCAATATTTCGGCATACATTTTCGATACCTAAGTTTAAAATGAATTTTTTAAAATAAAAGATCATTCTTGAAGATTTTATTTTAGTTTTAATTAAAAGCTTAATGATTAAATTTATTACTTCCATTAAGTAAAAATTCTGATGGATTTCAAATAGAAATTATATAGATTGGAATGTCACATTTAATTTCGTTTTCTTAAAATTTTCTTAAAAGCGGCCATTTTCTTCATTTTGAGAAATTTGTAAACAAACAAAAAGTCATTGATTTTTAAAATATTTCAAAAGATTTCTGACACTTTATTTTAGTAAAATTAGAAAATTGAAAGTTAAATTAATCTAATTTTAAAGACATATTACTTACTTGTAGTGGATGTGCAGTGGATGTGTAGTGGATATCGGCTCGGAACGAGAACTCGGGGAACCGAGTTCAAATTCCAGTTGAAAACCTTGCATACACTTACGCGCAAATACCCTTGGGAAAGGTATTAATCCATCTCTTCCCTCTAGTTATGGGTTAAATAATAGGACAGATTGGGTTCTATAGCCTTGGTCGGCAACCAGTCTACCACAGAAAGCAATGGCAACCTACTGCTGGATAATCTTCTGCCCAGTCAGTCATGTCTCTTTCGAGACATGATCGCCCAAGCGTGTATCGCGCATGGCACTTAACTGACTGACTTACTTGTAGCATAAAAAAGTAATATACAACGAATTATTAACGATTGGTCGTGTTCATCTCATCGAACGTTTGACGGACTGTTGAAAGACGAAGCGATGACAGCTACTACGCATGACCATAACTGACAATTTTCATAAATCTAAGTGAAAGGACAAAACTCTTAAATTACGTAACCTTTTCATAATAATGGCAATTTCAGTCTACCATACAAGATAATAAGGTGAAAAAATACAAAATAAAAAATTATTTTAAAAATAGCTAGCGAAACTACGTTTATTAATCTTTGCAATTTCGACTCGTTAATTTCGTTTCCACTTAATTATTATATCACATCCAATAAATACCTCAATACAGATTTTTACACGATTTTAAACTATTATAAATTATTATAATTAAAATGTAAAAAAAAATGAAAAAATTCTTGTAAAAATTCATTATTCATCAGAAAAATTTTATTCTTCAAATAATAATGTCCTTAATATTTCTTATTTAGAAAAACAATTAAAAGCTTTTCTAATTAAGTAATGCCATAATTTTATTGGATTCATTATTTTTCAATTCAGAGCAAATTTTCAGTTAAATGGCACAAATTTGAAAAACAAAAGTAGGTGTTTTACAATCTCCAATGACTCCAACTTTTAACAAAAAAAAATAATTTCAATAAATAAAAAGGTTCTGTGCGAGATTTCATGAAATTAAGTAAGTGAGGAGGTCAGTTAAGTGCCATATGTGAAACACGCTTGGGTGATCATGTCTCGAAAGAGACATGACTGACTGGGCAGAAGATTCTCCCGCAGTAGTTTGCCATTGCTTTCTGCGGTAGACTGGTTGCCAGCCAAGACTATAGAACCCAATCTGTCATGTTATTTAACCCATAACTGGGAGGAAGAGACGGATTAATACCTTTCTCAAGGGTATTTGCGCGCAAGTGAATGCGATGAATTCAACTGGAATTCGATCTCGGCTCCCCGATTTCTCGTTCCGAGCCGATATCCACAAGTGGTGGGGGGTAACATATTTTTAAAAAATTGTTTTACCAAAATTTTCTTAAAAAACATGTTAAAAATAATTTATCTCCTTTGTGAATAAGTACTGAAAATTTCATTAAAATTAGACAATTATTTGATTTTACAAGAATTTTCGAATAAATGTGTTTTCAACGGAAAACAAGCACAAAAAGGTCAAAGTTAAAAGTTAGCCACGGCGATAACGTAAAAAAAAAAACAAGATTTTAACCAAAATTTCGAAAGTTTTAGGAAGGATTAAAAAAATTTTTTAAAATAATTATAAAAATACTTTGGTCTTTCTTCTAAATAATAACATCAACAATTTGACGATAAACCCTTATTTTCGTTAAGTTTGTGGCCTTTTTCATTGCGCTATTCTGCTTTTCCAGCGAAATAGTGAAGGCACCTAGTTTAAACGGACATCATGAGGATATGAGTCGATATTTGTAAACTATTCATTAGCATGAGCGCTCTTGGAAAAGGTAGTCAATGGTTTCATTTTTCCTTCTTCGTGGTTTTGAGTTTATTTTTTTTTTAATTTTCTAATAATACATTTACACAAAATATTACTGAGGTAATAATAGTAGGTGCACTTGGAATGATAAAAAATGGAATAAAACAACACATTGAAAGTATTCCTGGAAACCCCAACTTAAGAGATATACAAAAATTGTCTTGTTAAGTACAGCCGACACACTAAAGAGAACTTTGTCTATGTAACGCTAGGGATGTTAGGGGAGATAGAAAAAACATGAAATGGAGCCATAACAACATACCACGACCTGCCTTAGGTCTTCCTGCAGACTTGGTAGGTAGTGCGACCATAGCAGAAATCGAAATATGATGAAAAATGACAAAATAATAATAATAATAATAATAATAATAATAATAATAATAGTAAGGCATCCGATAGTGTACCACATTCCTGGATCTTAAAGACTTTAAATATGTACAAGGTATCATCCGCTATCTAACAATGTATGTCGATATGGAAAACAACATTTTACCTCAATCATATATTATGGAACCTATAAGTCTGGTGAAACAAATATCAACAGAGGTATCTTTCAAGGTGACTCTTTGTCTCCCTTACTATTTTACATATCAGTAATAACACTAACCAGTCAACTTAGCTAGACAGAATGAGGTTATAAAATAGCTCAAAAGAAAATAAGCCATCTATTTTACATGGATGACTTAAAGTTGTATGCTAAGAATGACAATGAGCTGGAAGGTCTTCTGAAAACTGTAAAATGCTTCAGTGAAGACATTGGAATGAAATTCAATTTGAATAAATGTGCTAAAGCTACAGTTTTACGAGGATCGCTACAACAAACATCCTCAATTAGCTTAGACCCTGCTGTAAAAATATAAGATTTAGAGCAAGAAGAAGCTTATAAGTACCTAGGTGTAAATGAGAGTGAAATAATTCCCCATAAAACATGAAAGACATAGTGCGTAAAAAATACTATATAAGGCTACGATTGATATTAAAAACTGAATTAAATTCTCAGAACAGAATTATGGCCATTAATAACCTTGTCATCCCAGTGGTCTAGTATAGTTTCAACATCTTGAACTGGATTCTAAATAAAATCAGACGAATGGATTCTAAGACAAGAAAGCTCCTTTCTAAGCATAATATGTATCATCCAAAGGCTGATGTAGACCGTTTATACACACCCCGTAAAGAAGGTGGAAGAGGTCTTATTCAGCTCGAAATGTCATACAAGACAACAACTATTGGCTTACTAACATTCATAGAAATAACAAAGGACTGGATGATACTACATGAAAACAGGAAGAAAAAAGGCAGTAAATACAAACAAGTTTTACATTTAGTAGATTCTGTAGAAAAGCAAAACAGAAACCAAGAACCAACTATTGCACCAAAAAATATGAAAAAGAAAGCCAAGGATAAAGCTCTTGAACAATTGAAACGACGCTGGTAAGACAAACCTCTGCATGGACAATATCCAAAACGTGCCAATAAATCCAATGTTGATAAAGTTAATACTCATCGATAGTTACGTGCATCTGGATTAAAGTCTAAGACTGAAGGCTTTATTCTTGCAGCGCAAGACCAAAGTCTTTTCACTAGAAACTTTCAGGCAAATACTATACATAATGATATGGATCCAAAATGAAGGTTTTGTGATAAATACCAAGAAACAATACACCATCTAATCTTAGGATGTTCTGTACTTGCCCCAAATGTATATAAAAATCGTCACTATAGAGTGGGGCAATGTTTGCATTGGACAATGTGCAAACACTATGGAAAATATGTAAACAAACACTGGTATGAACATCGCCCAGCACCGGTTACAGAAATAGAGGATGTCACTATTCTATGGGATTACACCATCTACACAGACAGAAAAATTGAAGCAAATAGGCCGGACACCATTGTTAAAAACCAAAAAGAAAAACTTGCCTATTAATTGATATGGCTTGTCCAGCGGATTGTAACATAGCAACCAAGGAATTTGAAAAACTGGCAAGACCTGGAAAATGAAATTTTAAAAAAATGGGAAACTGAAAACAAGAATCGTACCAGTGATAGTAGGTGTACTTGGAATGATAAAAAATGGAACAAAACAACACAGTGAAAGACTCCCTGGAAACCCTACCTTACGAGATATACAACAATTGTCTTGTTAAGTACAGCCTACACACTAAGGAGAACTTTGTCTATGTAACGCTAGGGATGATAGGGGAGATAGAAAAAACATGAAATGGAGCCATAACGACACATTACGACCTGCTTTAGGTCTTCCCGTAGACTTGGTAGGTAGTGCGACCATACCAGAAATCGAAATATGATGAAAAATGATATAATAATAATAATAATAATATGTAATAATTGGCGAGAAAAGATTATATGCCTTAATGTGACATTTTTATTTATCTATTTTTCTTTCTTTTTTTTTTTTTTTACAGTGTGGTTCACTCTGTATAAGGCGCAGGAGCCTCACTAGGTAGAAAATTATAGAGTTAAAGGCACAGCTTATGCGGGAATCAGAGGAAGATAAACGTTAACCCTCAACTTGAACAGGTTAAGATTGTAGTGATCGAGAAAGCGTCCTCTTCGGAGTTGGTTCCACAAAACAACAGTTTTCTGGGAAGAACTGAAGACTGCGTAGCGCCAGCCCATATGCAGCAACAGGTTTGATCTGGCTTAGGTTTGATCTGGCTTTACTAAAGGTAGGGGATATCAGGAGGAGTCAAGTACTTTTTGCAGCGGTTAGAAAGAAAGAAAGAAAGAAAGAAAGAAAGAAAGAAAGAAAGAGTTTAATTATATTTTATCTTGAAATTTATCTAAATTAAAGAATTTAACAATCTAAGAAAAACGAAACAGAAGACAGTAAAAAATAAAAATAAATGTTAAGAAAGAAAGAAAGAAAGAAAGAACTTTTTGAAACGGTACATTGTATTCACTTACGCGCAAATACCCTTGGGAAAGGTATTAATCCGTCTATTCCTTCCAGTTATGGGTTAAATAGCAGGACAGATTGGGTTCTATAGCCTTGGTCGGCAACCAGTCTACCGCAGAAAGCAATGGCAACCTACTGCGGGGTAATCTTCTGCCCAGTCAGTCATGTCTCTTTCAAGACATGATCGCCCAAGCGTGTATCACATATGGCACTTAACTGACTGACAAGGAACAGACCATTTTCCAGCATCTTTAGGGATAGATTTACGGTCTTCATTTAAGGCCTGGGATAAGACCCAACAGGCACTCGATGCATGAGCCCTCCCTGTCTCAAAATAGAATAAAATAAAATAAAATAAAAAACAGACTTTTTGTCAGGCTGGATGCGACTCTTAACCCCACAAGTGAGAATATATTCACGCAATATGCAGTGAAAACTTTAGCTCTTAAAAACAAAACTGTTTTCGTTGAACTGAATGAGTCTCGCTCAAAGTTGGGACATTGTTTAAAATTCTTCTAGTTTAATTTGACAGCCAGAGAACAGATTGGATAAGACCACAAAAAAAAAAAATTAAAAAAGAACCAAAAATAAAATCAAAGTGCTGGAAATTCTCTCTTCGACCCAATTCCGAAAATATAAGCAAATATCTAAATATCTGATTATTTTTATGTGTGGTTTTTTTTGTTGTTTTTTTTCAGTTTTTTGTTTTTTAAGAATTTCTTCAGTGGGCAGTGAACTTTTCAGCATCCCTTGTATATACAAACAATATAAAATAAATTAAGGAACAAAACTGAACTAATTAAAGTTAGAAAGAAGAAAGAAAAGCCTGAAGTGTATATTATAACCAACCTAAAATGAAGAAGTTAACAACGAAAGATTTTATAGATGGAAAAATTGAAGCGGCGTGCAAAAAGAAAGAAAGAAAAAAGAGTTTCATTGTATAACCCTCTAGGGCCATTCGTATCATATTTGATACAGTATGAAAACAAGCCTTGAAAGAAATATTTTCCTGAAAAAATTTTTAAGAGAAATATTTTATAAATTTCAAATGAAAGCAGTACTGACTGCTCAGTCAATGAATACCAAATGTTTCCTTATAGGGAAATACCAAATGTTTCCTTATAGGGAAATACTGTATCAAATATGATACGAATGGCCCTAGAGGGATAATGCATAAAAAATATTTAAAATAAAAGAATCAACGAAAAATAGATAGAAAAATTGAAAGTGTTAGAAAGAAAGAAAGAAAGAAAGAGTTTAATTACATTTTATCTTGAAAATTATCTAAAATAAAGAATTTAACAATCTAAGAAAAGCGAAACAGGAGACAGTAAAAAATGTTAATAAAAAAAAGAAAGCTTAATTGTATAATAGATAAAAATATTTTAAATAAAAGAATTAACAAAAAATAAATGGAAAAACTGAAACTGTGTTAGAAAAAAAAGAAAGAAAGAGTTTAATTATATTTAATCTTGAAAATTATCTAATTAAAGAATTTAACAATTTAAGAAAAACGAAATAGGCGACAGTAAAAAATTTAAAAAAATGTTAGTTAAGAAAGAAAGAAAGAAAGAAAGAAAGAGTTTAATTCTATTTTATCTTGAAAATTATCTAATTAAAGAATTTAACAATTTAAGAAAAACGAAATAGGCGACAGTAAAAAAATTAAAAAAATGTTAGTTAAGAAAGAAAGAAAGAAAGAAAGAGTTTAATTCTATTTTATCTTGAAAATTATCTAAATTAAAGAATTTAACAATTTAAGAAAAACGAAACAGAAGATAGTAAAAAATAATGTTAGTAAAGAAAGAAAGAAAGAAAGAAAGAAAGAAAGAAAGGAAGGAAGCTTAATTGTATAATAAATAAAAATATTTTAAATAAAAGAATTAACAAAAATTAAATGGAAAAATTGAAACTGTTAGAAAGGAAGAAAGAAGGAAAGAAAGAAAGAAAAACTGATTTGAGAAAGGTTCTTTCTTACCTCTAAAAACAGTAGAAGACTTTTTCTTTCTGAAAATGTTCTTTTAGTCGTTTTTTTTTTTTTTGCTTTCTTTTCTTTTTACCAGTTTTTTTTTTCTTTTTCTTTTCAATTATATCTCAATTTGTAGACCTGACAGAAGTGAATGTCTCGTTCTTCTGTAAAAGTCTTATCGTTGGCGGCAACAGCAGCGGCGGTCGAAGTCGATCGTAAAAGATAGTAGAAGCGTCCTCAAATTTGAACACGCTACAAAATGGATCATCAAGGGATTCGCTTTGCCTTTTATAACAAAGATCAGGAGAAAATCAAGACGACCAGTTACGCCTTCATTATCGATCTGTTCGCCCACTCAGATGTCTAACTGAACCCCACCCTCATCACCTTTTGACTGTTGTTAAAAGAGGCGGGTAGCACGTCCTCCTTCCTGCTGAAGACAAAGTTTTTGCTTTTTTACGATAGCATCGTGTTTTACATGGGGGATGGGGCTGTGACGTGGCTCGTCTGATAAACATGCTATCTTGTTGCTTTATTTTGTCGAACCTTTGAGCTGGAATCTGTTGCCAAGTCGTTCATCATAC
>JBBBDQ010000999.1:622500-625000 GCA_037127315.1 Ascarosepion bandense
ACTGCTTAATAATATAATACATCTCTTGCCTATTTAGCTATAAGTCAAATAATAGGACAGATTGGGTTCTATAGCCTTGGTTGGCAACCAGTCTTTCGCAGAAAGCAATGGCAACTTACTGATAATCTTCTGCACGATCAGTCATGTATTACATCTGTCTATGACTGATAGGCATATCATTTATGCAAAATAGAAAGAAGGTTGGAACGAGAAGCGAACTTTGGGAGACGCCTGAGTTGATCGCGTGATGAAAGTATAGTGGTATCTTCTGCTTGGGTTCGAAACCACAATCAATTTGTCCTTAGTAACAAGCAAATAATCGTCCAGGTATATAATTAAATGTGGTGGGGATCGATATCCCCTTACTAGTTATGCTCATGTATGACAAGTTTCTTAACTATTGGGTGAGCATTAATATAAAACTAGAAGAACCCGTGGAATTTCCACGGATGGACAATTATGATTTCCTGGAAAAATTTTACTTTGTCATACTACAAATGATAGTAACGTCTTCAAACATAAAGGTATTGGATAATAAAATAACGATAACACAAAGTGTAATTTGATTAAAATATCTATAAAAGTAATGTCCATAGAAGCTACTTTACTGTAATCTTATATTACTAACGGAACCAATGGAATGTCCAGGGAAGGATAATTTTACTTTGTCATACTACAAATGGTTGTAACGTCTTCAAACATAAAGGTATTGGATAATAAAATAACGATAACACAAAGTGTAATTTGATTAAAATATCTATAAAAGTAATGTCCATAGAAGCTACTTTACTGTAATCTTATATTAAGTGGCGTATGCACACACTATAACCAAAATACTGCACGCTATTTTGTGAGAGATTTTGAAAGAGAAAATTTTTTTATTAGTGAAAAATCATGGCTCCTGTGTCCATTGTAAACAGAAAAGACCAACTGAGTAATGGCCAAGGATGTAGAGGCCAGAAATTTCGTTATTAGGTCACCGGATACGACAACAAACCTACCTATTTTTACTATATTGTACAGTACACAAACATATACACACACAATTACGGTTACAACCACCAGCTTAAGCTGCTACTGATCCGGTGATGCTATAGGCTCCCACCTCCTACTCTTTCACTCTTTACTACCCTTCCGTTTGGCAAAGGTGAGAGAAAGGCTGAGGAGAGTATAGCGTTTAAAAGGACAGAGGGGAAGGAAACGCTCGTATAGAGAGTAAGTGGCGTAACGGACGGAGGAACTAAGTAACTAACCAAGGAAGGAACAAGCAGAATTATTATATGATTATTAAATAATAAAAAATTACTTAATAAACCGAAAGAACTTTTTGGTCAACCCAGTATATTCTAATCTAAACTTATTCATAAATGGAACTTTGTGTGTGTGTGTGTGTGTGTGTGTGTGTGTGTGTGTGTGTGTGTGTGTGTGTGTGTGTGTGTCCCCGTTGCCTATAGACTCCGAAACGGCTAAACCAATTTTCTAGAAAATTTACACTGTTGTACTATAAGCGTCTGCGAGTGTTCTTAACTAGGTTTTGTGTCGAGGTACCCCCGATAAATATCGAAAATCGATAATCGAAAAAATCGGTTTATAGGAGTGGTCCGATTTTAATCAAATTTGATACACTCATAGACAAAGACATAAGAAACGATATTCAGAAGTTTCAAGGTTGCAGTTCTTATAATAGTGCAGAAAATTTGATATCGATACCAGGAAACCAAAATTTGATTTACATCCATTCATTTTTCTTTCAGTCTACGGTTTCTCTTGAACTGGAAACAACTATTGCTTTTTAGTCTTTCGTGCCAACGTCCAAAGAGTCTGAGCTCCAGGACCATAGATTAGTTTTAAAGCTTTCATTACACCCGAGCAACGCCGGGCTATACTGCTAGTTAATGAATATAGAAATGATGACAAACGATCTACGATTTGGCAGCTTGACATCGGTTACTTTCTCACCAACTTGATACGGCTTCCCTCTGTATTTTTACAAATTTTTTCACGGCTTCCGCTTTAACGGGCTTATCTCCCTGGTGCTTCTCTAGATAAATTTACTACGGCTACAAGATTGGCAACTAGGTCCCACCCTTTTATAGAAGATTTTTCCTGCAGTAGAGTGCCGTTACTTTCTGCGGTAGACTGATTGCCAACCAAGGCTATAGAATCCAATCTATTCTGCCATTTAGCCCATAGCTGAATGGAGAAGAGATAGATTATATTATATCAGTATATCAATAAGCAGTAATTAATGGGGGATCAGATAATTACTTCATAACAATAGTAAGCTGATCCCCCACTTTATGCCCAGTAAAAGCTTTAATTGTTTCCAACTGTTATATTCACTTCAATTTACTACGGCTACTAGATTGGTAACTAGGTCCCACCCTTTTATAGAAGATTTTTCCTCGCAGTAGATTGTCATTACTTTCTGCAATAGACTGATTGCCAACCAAGATTATAGAACCCAATCTGTCCTGTTATTTAGCCCATAACTTGAGGG